>JAAGKR010002699.1:0-88071 GCA_011419295.1 Clarias macrocephalus
AGATTACAGGACTTGCTAATTAAGACCTTTTTTTTTCCAGACTATCATTATTATACTCTATAAGTGGGAGTGTATTAATATAAGCATTAAATCACTTAAAAGGGATCACATGTGCTGTCTGCCTCTGAGCTCCCCGTAATCAAGCAACGGGGCTATTTATTTATGCATGGGGTGCTATGTCCACTGCTCCTTTATAAATACATATATCACTCTCTAATGCAGTGTTTGCCCATACAGAATATTTGTGTACATACAGTATGCCCTGGTATAAGTTAACATAACAGCTTTATCTTTTCCCATAATACCTGTACCTTCCTATTGTACTCCAAGATATCATATGATATGTAGACATACAATTTTGACATAATACACTGTCCAGTCAGAAAGTCACTCACTAAAACTTTTTTTTTGGCCAGTTAATGTTTGAAAATGATTCATCATGATCCAAGAAGCACATGGAATGTCGATGAGATAAAATGGTCATTAAGTGCCATTCAGGTCATCAGCTGATTGCCATTTTATTGATAATTCCTCAAATAACCAAATTTTTTTAAATAAAAGTTTTTTTTTTAAATCTCTGAACACACACCACTCCACATCTTGTTGCAGACACAACAATGAAAGACCTTAACGATCTGCACACCTGTTGGCCAAGATGAAATATTACATTTAGCTTGGCTGATTTTTCCCCCCCCTAGTCTTTGTTCAGTGAGCCTGTACCTCAGATATCAGCTCTTGTTTGACAAAAGTGTAACTTGATGTGGTCTTATTTCTGTTCCTTTGATATATTAACCAATGATAAACCTATTACAAAAAGTTTTTTTTTTCCTTTAGGTATAATTACTTAGCAAGAAAATACTTTGTAACGGCCTTTGTGGAATTTGTAAAGGCCTAATGCATGTAGAGTTAATTGTATTATTATTATTATTATTATTATTATTATTATTATTAATAATAATAATAATAATAATAATAATAATAATAATAATAATAATAATAATAATAATAATAATCTCAGCCTGAACTATGAATTATTAATCCTGTATATTGGCTCTGATGAAACAATGTGTGCTTGTCCCACAGAAAGGAAACACAGCTCTCCACATCGCCTCTCTAGCAGGCCAGGGGGATGTGGTGAAGATCCTGGTCAAACGTGGAGCAGACATCAATGCACAATCACAGGTGAGACTAGTGATTTTTTTTTCTTGTTGCTACCCCATCCGTAAATTATTCTTTTGACTGTTCCTGTCGAGCTATCACCACAGCGGACCCTCTGATCCAAACACTACTTTGGCACAGGGTTTTATGCCGGATGCCCTTCCTGACCAAACTCATTTTACAGGATGCGGGCTTGGGCCGGCAGTGGCCGGGGTTTGGGAATCGGGTGGGAATAGAACCCGGCCTTCAGTATGGCAGATGAGAGATCAATAACATAATTATTGTATGTCATTTTGCCACAGAATGGATTTACTCCCTTATACATGGCTGCTCAAGAGAACCATTTGGATGTGGTCCGCTACCTTTTGGAAAATGGAGGAAACCAGAGCACAGCAACAGAGGTAAACACACAAAAAAAAAAGAGTTTTAGTTTTAGTCAAGCCATGTTAAAGTTGCTAGAAATGTCTTTGATGCATCATAACCACAGTGACTTTGCCAACCCCTCACTGATTTGTGAAAGATTCTTATTACACATACAGTATATATAAGGTATAATTCAAATTATAAACTGTTGAATATATTTATATATTCATATTCTTATTAAGTGTTTTTATCTTTAATATAAAATCTTATATAATCTATTATTTATTTATTTATTTAATCTGTGCAGTCTGGAGTTGTCGCAATCGCATTTTACTACTACTGTACTTGTACAACCATGTATGTGACAAATAAAATTCTTGAATTTTGAATTTTTTAAAAGGACTCGTACTTTAACACACCCATTATGGACCACATCTAAACAAGTTTATTTAAAATTTATTATCTGGTAATTTGAATCACATCTAAATGCTTACATAGACAGAATTCAACTTTTGGCAGGTTAGTCAGTGAGTCCTAATGAAATTATAATTTTTATTAGTAATTATTTTAGGAATTCGTAAAACAAAAAAACAAAAAAACATAACAAAAAAAAAACCCTAAACAAAACAAAATTATTTTAGGAATTCCTTGGAAGATACAACATTCAAGAATCTACAGAACTAAAAGAGCCTGGATATGTCATAATTACTGTAAAAAGCAACAGAACTACATGTTCTTTCCTATAAGTGATGCCGCTGGCTATTTTCAGCCTGGTGCATGTTCACCATGGGAATGATGTAAACACAGGAAGAGGATTTGGGTCAAGTTTTACATAAATAAACGGGACAAAAAACAGTTCTGCGTCAAAATAGTGGAATTGTGTTTCAAAATCCTCAATGTAAATGCAGTTAAAGATATCTTACAACATAAATTTCTTTACGTTCTATATGTTGTATTAAATGTGATCAACATTATATCATATTTTTCAGGATGGCTTCACCCCTTTGGCCATTGCTCTACAGCAGGGCCATAATCAGGTTGTCTCCATCCTCCTGGAGAATGACACTAAGGGGAAGGTGCGCCTCCCCGCCCTGCACATTGCCGCCCGTAAGGATGACACAAAATCAGCTGCACTGCTACTCCAGAATGACCACAACGCAGATGTCCAGTCCAAGGTAAACAAACAGGGAACGATAAATGAATGAGTCTAACCAATCACAGTGCATATCTGCTTATAATATACAGTAAGAGCAGTATATGTGTGCACGGTGTTACATTTAATCCTCTAACTCTTATGTGCTTCTATATTCTATACCATCTTGTCCATTTCTCATTCATGTTACTGTTGGGTAGCTCTTGTAGGAATCTGATCTCCAGCACTACAGTCTTTCCATCATTGTTTCCATTGTGTATTCCATCTTGTACTGTTGTCCATTTGCTAGAATTTGTCTCCATCTCTCTTTGTCTCCTCTCCAGTCTCAGTGCGTCTGTGTGCTGTGTCTTCATCCTGATACTATCCGGGTTCTTCTCTTTTCTCTATCATTCCATTCATTGATAAGACTATAATCAGTTTTACTTTCAAGTATATCCCTATGAATGTGTAACCCTAGCATGATTTCTTTGTGAAAATGAAAGGTTTTGGTTAAAACAATAATAATAATAATAATAATAATAATAATAATAATATGTGCATGTGTTGATTTAGTTGTACTCATTTTTCTCTGGAAATTACTACTGACTCATCTGAGGACAAAAGTAATGCGTGATTAAGACTAGAACTGTCTAATGCTTCTGTCTTAGCATCTCTTTTTGATCCTGTACATCTAATATGTATAATTCTTCATTAAGTATCGAAACACATGCATACACACATTATGGCCAAAAATGAGCTGAGACCTCATTGGTTAGTTCCAAAGTTACCAATTAGTGAGATTGGGAAGTGATTTCAGACAAGAAGCCAAAAGGTGTTCAATTGGGGTGAGGTAAAGTTTTCTTCACGCACATGATCATTGTTTGGGCCCATTATAACCAGTGAAAAGAAAGATGAAAGGTACAGCATGCAGTACAAAGCAAGACTATAATGGTTAGATGTCCACATACTTTTGGGCATATAGTGGTAATACAGTTGTTACTACAAGCGGTTGGATCGATGTGACACTTCTCCGTACTGTCTATTGCACTATTGCCTACTGGATTGAAACACCCCAAATCTTACAATCACAATTATTAGTGTTAGCATTGACATACATTATGTTTACATCTTAACCAGATGTTGAAACAATGCACAGTATGTCATACAAGCAGCGTTCAAGTCAAAACAGGACTTTTTTGTGCATTTAAGAGAGTAAAAACTATCTTTATTTCTTAACATAATCCTGGTGCTTGGATATCATCAAAGTAAAAAGTCAGTACACCAAAGCCAAGATCAGACTCCATGCTCCATGTGTGAAACACCGGCCACCCAGGAACTCCTTTAATGGCCCAAACATGTGGAAATTGCTTTGAGCTATAAGATAAGTTTTATTTTAACAACCTCCAAGTATTCCTGGATTCACTGCATTATGTGGAAAATTCTGCTCTGGAGAGAGAATTATATAGTTGTGTACTATATTACAGTATGTAACTAAATTTGGGGTGGATGTACTGTAGGACTGCTCCAACAATCTTTGTATTTAATTCAGACCACATGATTTATATAGTGTTTAAATCTAGACAGAGGGATTATCAGTAAAATAACACTGGGTTTATTTAAATGATTCATTTATAGCTTTTGATTTTCTATCAGAGGCAGCTAGATATTAAGCTATATGCGGTGGCTTAGTGTAAATTAGTGATGCTATGAATCTTCACTTTTGCCCACTAGTCAGTATTTGACTCGCAAGCGCAATAGTAAAATATTGAACATGCAAATTATGTAAAAAAAAAAAAAGGAAGATTCCAAAGAAAAATGGGGAATGTGCATGCAGAACATGAATACATGTGTGTACTCTATGTGTGTGTGTGTGTGTGTGTGTGTGTGTGTGTGTGTGTGTGTGTGTGTGTGTGGTCGTAAAACATAACAATGCTTCTCCCTTCACATTCTTTGCTGCTACAGATGATGGTCAATAGGACTACTGAGGTAGAGATCTTATCTAGATTCTTTTACAAATACTTTTCAGCAGGTTGTCTGCTTTTTCTTTTTTATTTGACATGTTTAATTTCCCACGTGACGCTTCTTGACATTGCATGTTGAATTCCTTTTGTTACTTGTTCTTACTGTACAATATGTCCTGGAAATTCCGACTTCTGTTGGATTGGCTTTTTAACCATCTTTTTTAAATGTCATTCGGAATGCTTTTGGGTTTACTGAATGACAGTACAGTATATACATTATTTTCCTCATGATAAATGTGCTTGCTTGAAACATTCCATTATTTTATGCTGCCATAGTTATGAACATTCATTTGCCAATATGGTTAAGTTACAAGCTAAGGATGCAAATCCAGTAGAGCTTGCAGACTGCATCTTCAGACCAAACATCTGGAGCTTTCTCCATCTTGGATAAAGATTGCACTTAAAACAAGCCAATAGAACTACGTACTATTCAATTAAAGCTTTATAATCCTCTTTAAAATCAACAGACTGTTTGTGAATTTAAGTAGCTATAAAGAAACTACAGAGACAAATACAGTTTTGGCTATTAAGTAGGATTATACTTAACAGCCAAAACTTGATTTCTGTGCTCACCCAAGTAGACGGCACTGATTTGACGGCATTGCTTTTAATTTTGCTTGCTGCTTTTAATTCAGTCCATAGCTACGGTATATGTTATAATTAATATTTATATTTATGCTCTAATGTTAAACATGTCAATTTAACGTTTAAACCTTATCAACGTGCTAAAAAGTACAGCACGTTGTATATATTTACACAGATTTAAGCAGGGTATGTGAATGTTACCAGCAAAATCACACACAAGAAAGATAAAATAAATGTGCATGGATACAGTTAATAAACATGGATTGTTTAAAATATGCCAGACCTGATCATGACTTATTGATTTGCATGCTAAGCAAACATTTCTAAATATCATTTTGGTTGTGATTATCCGATTATTTCTCAGACGTTGCATAGCATGATGCACCGCATACTGTAGATTTACATTTTCTTTCTTTTTGCACCAGCTTTGAATGTGTATCACATAGTCAATATATCCTTCACATTTTTGTAAATGATGTTTTCACATTAAATCGGACCGTGACTTTCAGAATGGAAAGGTAAGGCCAGAATTTCACATTTTTCAGACTGCTCAGCCAATCTCTATCTTCTCATATTCCTAACCTGATTCGGTTCCTGGTATAAACTACCGTGGGATAATGCTCTTTTTTCGTCGTTGTTGTTGTTTGTTTCTTTCCTCATTATTCTATGGATTCTCATTTCTGTTTATTTCCTGTCCTCTTTCCTCCAAAACAATATATTTATACAAAAAAAAAAAAAAAAAAAAAAATTAAATACTGTCTGCACTCACTTTTTTTAACTTTTTGATTTTGCATGTGTGTGTGTCCTCTAATGTTTCTGTGGATGTGTGTATACGAGTTTTATATATGGAATCTTTGCATTTTCTATTTTTTCTTTGTTCCATTTTTTCTTCCTCGCGTTTATAGGACTGAATATCTTTACTGAACTTCCTCTAGAAATCTGTTTTATCTATCTATAAGTTTCATCTTTTGAAATGCGATGCTACAGTATGTTTGACTGCTGCATGCCACTATAATGTGAAGTCAGGGCTGCAATTTCTTTATCTCGAAGCCCGTCTAGTCAATAAGTGCAGATCTGAGATCTAAGTTGTGGGTGTAAAATCATGATAAATGCATACTGTAGCAAATGTTGGGGAGAAATAAGCTGTTCTCAGATCAGCATTTAATGATGGTGCGGCTTTGGAGCATGTTTCGAAGTGAAGTGTTAAGTGGTGTGTTCCTATGTTGCTCTGTTTCCTCCATGTGTTGCAGAGTGGATTTACACCACTGCATATTGCGGCTCACTATGGGAACGTGAATGTGGCAACATTACTCCTAAATCGGGGAGCTGCTGTGGACTTTACTGCACGGGTGTGTATTTAAAACTTTATGCACACACACGCACACACACACACACACATAAGCATGGGCACACTTTGTTTCTGACTTTAAAGGATATCAGATGGAAATGTAATGCCTCTTCAGCATACCCGAGTGCCAGAGTCTGCATTTTCAAAGAACATTCAGTCTCTTTTTTTGCCTATAGTTGCACGCTGGCCAAATCTTAGTCGATCCCGAATACTTTATCTTGGTCAGAGTCAAGGTAAATCTGGAGTGTATCCCAACATCGCTATGCACGAGGCATGAGGTTGTTCGTTTTTTTAGGCCATCAAGCCCAAATACTGTACTAGTATATTTAGCAGTGGTATATTTTGCATAATGTGGTGGCCAGTTCATGTGTGAAAAATGATTTCTCATGCTTCAAGAACCACACTTTCCCAATTCAACAATGAGTCTTGGAATATTAACCCTTCCAAGTGTTCTTAACCCTTCAACCAAATCGTCACCCAAATGAGAATGGATCCTCTATTAAGTCTGCACCCTCTCAAAGTTTTATTCCTATTACCATCTCAGGGAGTTTTTCGTTGCCAGGAAGCTGCTTTGCGGCAATGACCATGGTTAAAACGCAATATGAATAAAACTGAATTGAATTGAAATTCAATCAAGTTCCAGTAACTTCAAATTGCCTTAGTTGTTTTCTTTGCTTCAGATAAAAGTATGCCTTTATTTTGGCCAGGCAGTGTATATTCTGATTTAAATCCCATGTACTATACTCCTTTATACTCAAGTTATTAAAAGTCTTAGAGGTCTCCAACATGTTGGCCTGTTAATTTTCAAGAGCAAATACAACTCAGATATTAAAAATAATATTTTTTGCATGTACAGTACAGACCAAAAGTTTGGACACACCTTCTTATTCAAAGAGTTTTCTTTATTGTGTTCTTTATTGTGTTCTTTAGCCCAAACAAGTCTCTTCTGCTTGTTGCCTGTCCTTAGCAGTGGTTTCCTAGCAGATATTCTACCATGAAGGCCTGATTCACACAGTCTCCTCTTAACAGTTGTTCTAGAGACGTGTCTGCTGCTAGAACTCTGTGTGGCATTGACCTGCTCTCTGATCTGAGCTGCTGTTAACCTGCGATTTCTGAGGCTGGTGACTCGGATGAACTTATCCTCCGCAGCAGAGGTGACTCTTGGTCTTCCTTTCCTGGGGCGGTCCGCTTGTGAGCCAGTTTCTTTGTAGCACTTGATGGTTTTTGTGACTGCACTTGGGGACACTTTCAAAGTTTTCCCAATGTTTCGGACTGACTGACCTTCGTTTCTTAAAGTAATGATGGCCACTCGTTTTTTTCTTCACTTAGCTGCTTTTTTCTTGCCATAATACAAATTCAACCTCTTTGAAGGAGAAGGTGTGTCCAAACTTTTGGTCTGTACTGTATATACTGTACACACACAAACACAAAAATCAAACAGAAACACAAACATCTGTCCAACAAATGATCTAAAAGGAACATAATATAAAAAATATATAATTAATTAATGAAGTTGAAAAAATGTAATGAAAGTGAACATTGTTAGAAATGAATAATTGGTTGTTATTTTTCTAACAAGAATAATATTATTTATAATTAATTCATTTTTTTTCCTATTCATAATTAGTTTTACATTTTCACATTTTTAAAAATTCCAATCTATCTATCTATCTATCTATCTATCTATCTATCTATCTATCTATCTATCTATCTATCTATCTACTGCATGTGCTTTATTCATTTTCAAGTGTGTAGCTCATGCTACAGTTACAGAATCAATGTGTGTCCCACCCCTGTAAATCTCTTTAAGCTGTACCATACTGTCCTACCATATAAAAAGTGTTAGAACTGTGTTTGCCTCACTCTATACTTTCTGATGATTTTCAGTTTAAAATTAAAAGTCAAGAATGTTATTGTACACATAAGCCTTTGGTTTGATTTATTTCGATTTTGGTTTACAGATGATGTAGGTTATATAAATGGAACTGCTATTCAGTTAATTAACCCTTAGGTCAGTATAGCTGCTTTGTAATCAATTTACTGAGCACCATGCCTACACCTTTCTGTCTAAACAGTCGATATAAGGGGGTTGGTCATCGTTCATTATAAGAAGCAGGCAGCAAAGCGACACAGTATTTTAATTTGCACAAAACAAATGTCATGATACACATGATGTCCCCTTATGTTGAAGGTTCCCAGACCTCCAGTAATGTATCTCTCTCTTTTTATTTTCTTGCAGAATGGAATCACACCGTTACATGTGGCGTCCAAGAGAGGAAATACGAACATGGTCCGGCTCTTGTTGGACAGAGGGTCAAAGATTGATGCCAAAACAAGGGTGCGTTGCTTTTAGTAATGGCTAATGTGTCTGATATCCTTTCTCTTAGAAATGCTTTTGACATAGCTCAGTTTGTTTCTCATGCTGGATTTGGTTGCTTGCCCCTGCAACATGAGAATTGCGATGCGATGCTGTGCTAGCAAGCTGCTTCATAATTAAATAAAATGCATGAAGTAAAAATACACAAGGCAAGTTAATATATGTTGTGTTTTGTCTCTGAAAAATACGACACAAATGAACCAAAACCCTGACCAAAGTGTTCTACACAGTTGTCTATTTTTATCGACTTTGCCCAGTTCTGTGTGTTACTACTGTACCTTTTATATATTAAGTTAGAAAAAGCATAAAGTTCTATTTCTTTCAAGTCATAGTGTTCAATACCGATTTTTGGTCAGAACGGATTTGCATGCCATTATATTATATTATATATAATATAATATAGTTCACATTCATAATTACAGTGACTTTTATGGGACTTTTACATGAGTGTTCTCTGAAACTGCACACATTTATACGCCAAAAATTGCATGCTCAAGTTGGGTTAAATCACTTCAGATTTATGTGACTACTCATTAATTTCAAACATTATACAATGCATGCTATTTTAGCCTTGGAAGCAATTAGTCGGTTGTTTTTGTTGCGGTCCAGGAGAAAGCTAGATGCCTTGCTTTAGCTGTTTTTAGCACTGATATGAAATCTGGTGCTGACTGACGTCAGAGCACACGCAGAGGAAAAGTCACATGAATCCGATCTGACTATTCTCATTCAAGTTGCATGAATGTGTATTGGAGATATATATCCTATCTTGGACCGCATACAAAAGTGACTCAGATCCGGTCTGAGAAACATCGAATTTGTGCATTCAGACAGCAGTGAACAAATCAGATCTGTATTTAATTAGGATAAAAAGAAAAAAAAGGTTATGAGCCACTTCAGGCTACGAATGTGAATGTACTCTTAGAGCCTGAGTTGAAAATAAGAATAAATGTACATTATGAACCATTGATCGGGAGGATTTAACATTAACCTTATCTGATCATGTTAGATGAGTGCAGTATTACAGTAAATAGATGAGTGCAACTTGTCCAGATTATAGATTATAATTGTGCTAGACACAAACCAGAGGGGGAAGAAAAACAACAAGCAACCCTCACTAATAAAGGGCAGTCAGAAACCCAACACACACTGTGAGTTATTTTTAAATGGCACTGATGACAGAGACAGTTTAGAGTGTCCAAGGGCATGGTGTGTGTTTTTATGTTTGGAGAGAGAGAGAGATGGCAAACGGGTCGTATACAGTGGAGCTTTGAAGTGAAAATGCTAATTTGAACTTGTGTGTGTGCAGGATGGCCTCACACCTCTGCACTGTGCAGCAAGGAGTGGACACGACACAGCTGTGGAGCTACTGCTGGAAAGGGGAGCTCCCATTCTGGCCAGAACCAAGGTATATATATACACACACACACACACACATAGACACATATTACATAATCTAATCTCTATTATCTTTTATTCCTATAGACTGTGCCTATACACTGTATAACAATAGCCAAGATGAAATATTGTATATCTATATTAAATCTTTTATACCTTTTTATACATTTTTTTTTAATATTACAAGCTGCACAGTGTTACTGACCCTGAACAAACAAAACCCCTTAGACACATATAGGGCATTTTAAGTACATTCTCAAGCTCGTACTATATAATGGTTCTTTACAGGATGATACAGTACAAGCGTGACTCATTCTCTCTTTCTCTCACTTCTCATCTCCAAACCAGAATGGCCTCTCTCCTCTCCACATGGCAGCGCAGGGCGACCACGTGGAGTGTGTTAAACACCTGCTGCAGCACAAGGCGCCGGTGGATGACGTCACGCTGGACTACCTGACCGCGCTCCATGTTGCCGCCCACTGTGGCCACTACAGAGTCACGAAGCTTCTTCTCGACAAAAGGGCCAATCCCAACGCCCGGGCACTGGTACCAGTCCCATTCTCCTCACTCTCAGCTCTAGTGTTGGCTTCATATGAACAGGATTCAGAGCCATTAGGATTTTGATTGATTCATTCGGATTGTAAATTGCTACTCGAAATCCTAGCTAATGATATTGACAAAGTCGTACATGATGAATGTTTCGCCTTCATCCCGAACCTGTCTTTGTGTTTTACAGAACGGCTTCACACCCCTTCATATCGCTTGTAAGAAGAACAGGGTGAAGGTCATGGAGCTTCTTGTCAAGTATGGAGCTTCCATTCAGGCCATCACAGAGGTAAGCACACACACACACACACACACACACACACACACACACACACACACACACACACACACACACACACACACACACAGCGATACACTGACAAATAAGCAGACACTACAGAATTATTGGCACCCTTTATGACGATGAAGAATCAACTCTATCCATTGCGCTTAATAATTAATACTTAATAATATTTAATACTTAAATAATTTAAACATTTTTCATTTTTACAAATAATATTTGTTGTCGTCTAACTAATTTGAATACATTTATTGGCTTGTGCATTAATTTACACCACAAGATTCAACCCTAGAGACTAACATGGTCATTGCAAAACATTTATTTTGTATATCATAATCATCAATAATCATTTTTGCATTGATTTGGAAGTATGTTTCATTCAATATCTTGTTAAAAGCTCTATCTACTGTACAGTATAGAAAATCCAAAACCTCCTGGAAGAGCAACCGGGTTTTGGACTGAAATATTATGTCACACACTGGATTTAATGAATTTTCCTTCTACATCATTAGCCACAAAGCATCAATGATCTACCGTGGCTGAATTCTATATTTTACAGCAAGATATCAAATGTGTTCCCTTGTACAGTACCAATTGAACGTTTGGACGCACCTTCTAATTCAATGTTCTTTGTTCAGTGATTCATTTTCTACATTCTAGAACAATACTGGACAAAAACGCATATGGAATTATGTAATCAAGTACCAACAGTTTTTTTTTTTTTTTTTTAAAGACACGAAGATCAGCTGTTCTGGAATAGTTCTTGCAAGAACAGTATTGTCAGGTGCATTTGTAAAACCCATCAAGCACCATGATGAAACTGGCTCAGCATGAAGATCATGCCAGGAAAGCAAGACCAAAACTTACCTCTGCTGCAGAGGAGACGTTCATTTAGAGTCACCAGCCTCAACAAGCACCAATTAACAAACAGCACCTCGGATTAGAGCCGTTATGAAGGCTTTACAGAGTATAAGTAGCAGACACATCTCAATATCAACTGTTCGAAGGAGGTTATTTCATATTTTGGATGCTTTGAGCATTCTTTTACAATGTAGAAAGAAATAAAAATTCAGGAAAGACCACGGAGTTAAAAGGTGTGTCCAAACTTTTGACCGGTAGTTTAGTGTAATTTTATTCGAATAAAATACTGTAGTCCTATTGCGAGTTTGAAAATAGTTTCTCCTGTTTGACTGAAATACAAGATCCTAAAAAGAAGGGTGTCATTATTTTTAAAGATATTGTTTTCATGTGACCTTTCCTTTATGCTGCCTTTTGCTTTCTTTGCCCCAGTCTGGCCTCACTCCTATACACGTGGCAGCTTTCATGGGCCACCTCAGCATTGTTCTACTGCTGCTGCAGAACGGAGCTTCTCCTGATGTCAGCAACATAGTGAGTGCTGTTAATGTGTGTGTGTGAGAGAGAGAGAAGGAGAGAGAGAGAGCGTTTAACTTATATCTTTTTGATTTCTAGCGTGGAGAGACAGCGCTGCATATGGCTGCTCGAGCTGGCCAGGTGGAAGTGGTGCGCTGTCTGCTGAGAAATGGAGCAGTGGTCGATGCAAGAGCCAGAGTAAGAGACTCAACAGACACACACTATTAACACAAGTTAATAAAAGTGGATATCTGACCTGAAGTTCTGTATACAGTTTCCTTAGTTTGTGCCAAATCTAAAGATCTAAAGATCACAATTTTGATGTATCGATTTTGTCATTCATGTCCATACTCTCCTCTCCTCTAATAGGAGGACCAGACTCCGCTCCACATCGCCTCCCGTTTGGGGAAAACAGAGATTGTCCAGCTGCTCCTTCAGCATATGGCTCATCCAGATGCCTCTACAACCAATGGCTACACACCTCTGCACATCTCTGCTCGCGAGGGGCAGCTGGACGTAGCGTCAGTACTGCTCGAGGCCGGAGCGTCTCATTCCCTTCCAACCAAGGTGAGAAATGAGGAATGTCCAACTAAATCCCGCAATGTTCTATCCTTATATCCTTCAGTACAAGGTATTTATGAACGCTCATGTTTGACTTGAAACTGCCTTTAAGCAGTGGAAGATAAGGATGTTTATTAAGTATTCTGTTTATCGATTAGTTTTCTTGGAGATAAAAAAGCTAAAAAGCTTAAGACCACAAATTAATCCCTAGAGCACTATCAGAGACAAAGTTAAGCTTAATTCTTGCTGCACTTCATTGGATAGGCAGCTAATCTAACTGCAATTCAATTCATGAACTCATAAGCAAAGATACGCATACTTCATTAAATCTTCTTGCAATTTAATTTTGCATGAACATCTCAGTGTAATCCAGTGTTTAATATTAAATGCAAACATTTTTGAATTCATGTTGGAAGTGAGACACATTTTATACCACAAAGCTGTCAGACGGTCCATCTATCCATCATCTATACTGCACCTCTTATCTTGTGTAGGGCCTAGAGCATATCCCAGGCGGTGTGCCAACCCATTGCAGGAAACGAGCATGCACGCATACACACACACACACACACACACACACACACACACACACACACACACACACACACACACACACACACACACACACAAATCATAAACTGTGTGCAATTTGGAAACACTAATCATCTTACACGGCACGTCTTTGGACCCGGAAAATTCACGCACACACACTGGAGGCAAGATTTCAACCCCCAGCCCTGTGGGTGTGAGGCGACAGTGCCAGACACCACCTTCTGTCAGAAGTTGCTTTTTTAAAATAACTGCAGCTCTGATAGACGTGCAGCTCTACTGTAGTTAAAATCACAAGTTAATAATAATGTGTATGCCCTAATACATTACAATTTCGATAGTAAGAGCTCAATTACGGAAACTTGTATTGCAGATGCTGTATATAGGTTTAGGCGCATAATACAATACTCAACATTTCATGATTAGGGTTGATTTGCACACATTTGCACACACCCTGGACATTTATGGACATTTATGCACATCTTCACATTCATGCACATTTGCACATTTTATTTCAATTTCCATAGCTAAAGTTTTCAATATTTTTAAGCTATGTTTAAAAAAAAAAAAAAAAAAAAATATATATATATATATATATATATATATATATATATATATATATATATATATTTTTATATTTTGTTCTTATCTTCTATAGCTATTTTTTTCTATAGCTAATTTTATTCCATAATTTACTTTACGGTCACGGGTGGTTGTATAAGCATTTATAGTTGTTATAACATAAGTGACAACAGGATGTAACCTATACTGTACATCCAGTACTGTGCTTATTAGTCATATTTTGCTTCCAAAGAGCCAGAATCTGCTCAACAGATTAATGCCATGGACATTACCCACCAATTAACACTGGAAATATCCTATACAGAACATTTATAAACAGAACAGATGTATAATATAAATAATTTGTGATCATTGATAAATTCCTTTGCGATGCCTTGGACGATGCCTGAATGGCTTTTTCACTAATTCCTCAGTATTTAAACTATAATGATTGAGAATGGAATATTATTGATAGGATCTTATTTATGAAAGAAGCTGGGTGAAACATGAAGATCATGTGACTTCATGGACACACCTTTTTCAGACATAACTTGCTGACTAACTAGCACCCCCTGCTGTGTGTATCTGAGAACTGCAGTGATAGAAAAGTGACTGCATCGCATTGCATCAGCACTGTATTTTTTTTTTATTTTTTTAAGGAAAACAGCTTATATAAAGGAAAATCATGAAATTTTGTGTAACAAACAAACGTACAAACGCAGTATGTGTTAATTGATCATTAATAAAAAGATTGCTTACATCATGCTTTCAAATTCATAGCACAAAAAAATAAGGTCATAAGTACAATAGTGTGCAAGCAAAAAATTTTTTTACACTTCCCAGATAATTCCAGTTCAATTAAGTTAAATTTATTACTTTGCTGTGTTTTTTTTTTTTTTACCCTTCCAGAAAGGATTTACTCCCTTACATGTTGCATCTAAGTATGGAAGCCTTGACGTGGCAAAGCTCCTGCTGCAGCGTCGAGCCCCTCCAGATGCATCAGGGAAAGTAAGCGCAACATCCTCGTGCTAATGTCTACATCAAATTGAGTAATAATAAAAAAAAATAATAATAAATGCATTTCCAAAACGTAATAGTATGCGACACCATATTATAATGACATACTTATATTTAGGACTGACAAACTGTCAGCTTATTTAAAATTTAAGATATCCATCAGGTTCTTTATACAGTAAGTTTGACTAAACATTTAAGACAAACAGCTCTTGCAACACAGACTTGCTATATAATAAATATTACACACATTACAATATTATTGTGCATAGTCAGTAGAACCTAATTCATAGACTCTTTTGGGCTGTTGTTTAAAAGAAAGCCATAGAGACAATGTTGACTGCAAGAGCCCCGGTAAGCATATTTTCATTTGGTGATAATATGACCTTTTATAAAATAATAAACCAATTATTTCTGTTTCTTTTCTTTAATAAGAGTCCACATAATAGCTCCTGCCTAGCTTGCACATTAATCTAAACAATAACATTTTACAATAAGATTAACACATTAACAATCTCTAGTAACACGGGCTCTCTTATAAACGCATTTGTGTCTTATGTGTGTTTTATTCACTTTGCACTTCTAACAGCTTTTTTTTCTAAACCATATGCACTGACCCTCATTCTTATAGAACGGGCTCACGCCTCTCCATGTCGCTGCACATTATGATAACCAGAAGGTGGCACTGCTGCTTTTGGACAAAGGGGCTTCACCCCACGCCACAGCCAAGGTGAGAGAGAGGAGCACCATCACGGGCTTCTTGCGTAATGTTGGAATGTGGTATGCTTTATGCGAATGTCACTGGCACTCACTCATCATCACAAACTCTCTCAAGTGTCTGTCTCAAAATCTTCCTTCATGTTCTTCCTTTGTGCAGAACGGATATACTCCCCTCCACATTGCTGCAAAGAAGAACCAGATGGAGATCGCCTCTACTCTGCTGCAGTACGGGGCAGAAACCAACACACTGACCAAGCAGGGTGTGACGCCGCTTCATGTGGCCTCTCAGGATGGCCACAGTGACATGGTGGCCCTGCTGCTGGAGAAAGGGGCCCACGTCAATGTGGCCACTAAGGTGACTAGATGGAAGTATATTTTACTACAGAATTTTAAAAAAAAGGAAAACAATAATTAGATATATATATGATAATATAATAGTTAAATAGGTGGTGTAGTGGTTAGTACTGTCACCTTGTCTGTCCAGGGTTGGGTTCGATTCCCGTCTCTGTGTGCATGGAGTTTGCATGTTCTCCCCGTGCTTGGTGGGTTTCCTCCGGGTACTCCGGTTTCCTCCCACAGTCCAGAGACATGCAGATTAGGTTAATTGGTGTTCCCAAATTGCCCGTAGTGTGTGAATGAGTGTGTGTACTGTATGTGTGCGTGCCCCGATGGATTGGCATCCTGTCCAGGGTGTACCCCACCTCGTGCCCTACTATAAGTCTCCTGGGATGGGCTCCGGGCCCCCTGCGACCTTGAATATAGGATAAAGCGGTTTAGAAGATGAGTGAGTGAGATTTCTACTTTATACAAAAATCTGTGTCCCTCAGCACTAGAAATAAAAAATTCAGACGACAATGAGTAGAGTCAACATTGGCCCTTGATACAGCCTACTTGAATATGCAGTAAGTCCAGCTGCAGCCAAATGTCATTGATTAGTCTGGCGACTTCTCTCTTAACTCTGATTTCTCGAATTATGTTTTCTCGACAGTAATTTTGCCTTACCTGTCTTGTTAATATAATAATGTTGTTAATGTTAATGTTTTTGTAACTACTAATTTTTGCATCATATTTTAAATTTAGTGCAACAGGTTTTACTCCATGAGTATATTAGTTGACATTCTACTACAGTGCTGTTAAATTTGGAATTTGATTGCATCATACAGTATCAGTAGTATATAGCAGTATACAGTATTGGTTATGGAATTTCTGTCTTATTGATCACATTGTCACTTGTCCATTTTCTCCTCAGAGTGGACTTACAGCTCTCCACCTTGCTGCCCAGGAAGACAAAGTCAGTGTTGCCGAAATCTTAGTTAAACACGGTGCCAACCTCGACCAGCAAACTAAAGTAAGAAACTTAATGCACTACAATCACTTTAAAAGCCGATGGAAATAATGAAAATCCAATATAAAAGGTTAGTTATAGAAAATATAATATTACATATGCTTTAGGCGCATCACAGTGCAGGGGTAAAGCAAAGGTGCGTAGGAACAGTTTGACTGCAAAATAAGATAAATCCATTTTGGCAGTTTTGATAAAAAAAATAAAAAAGAGGAAATATTACAAGATGCTAGAAAGTTTTTTATTTTTGATAACTCAGTGTCAATTTTGTGCGATTTAGCAAAATCCTGTAGCGCCACTTTGGTACCATGGACAAATCAGTTCTGTTTGTGGTTATGTAAATAGGCAAATTAGTATTAATAATGCGAATTCATTAAAAATATTTAGCAAACCCATGCTTTTTTCATACTTAATTCATAAATATTAATGTGCATCATGGCTTCCACATACAGCAAAAACAGTGATAGTGATAATTCAAAGCCTCTAGAAGAACATTTATATCATTTTTAGCCTTTTTTGATTTTTGAGATGCCAAATAAATAAAAAAATAAATAATAATTAAAAAAAAATCCAGAATAACTAGAAAATAACAGTAAGGTATAAATAATTTCAAATCCTAGGGCTGTCAAAATGGCACTGTGGGCCCTAAGCAATACTTTTATGTTTATCTCTCTCATATGCCAATTGGGATAAAAGCAGCTTCCAAATGAAAGCATAATTAAAACATACAGTAAATGCAACGACTGTAAAAACTGCAATATAATTCCTTACAATCAGAGACTTATGCCCTTTTTAAATGACTTATGCTTTTATTTTTCTTACAAACTATAACTTCATAGAATTTCACATTTAACATAATACAGAGTGATTCAGTCAAAAGAGGCTCTGAATATTCTGTAATAACTCTCGCTATGATGGAGCAAGCTGAACCAAAAAAATACACTACATACCTTGATGGGTAGTGTAATCGATTGCATTAAATGTGATGCTGGAAGTGATCTCAGGCACATTTCGATGCAGCGTTCCATATGTCTGGACGTATCGACAAGGATGGGATCAGGGGAAGAGCAGCAATTTCACATTCCTTCAAATCTTCCAAAGTGCGAGGCTTATTCATAGACCTTTCCTTTGAGCATATCCCAAAACGAATTGGTGACCCTATAGGTTCGCACTATGAGGACGTGCTGCTCATTACTGTACACCATCATCCTGATGAGAAGTCGGGTGACTGAGTAAAGGGGTACGGTGTTAAACGCTGCAATGGCATCTACCTTTCAGGGGAATCCTGGCGTGTACTGAGGAGCACATGTTGGATGTTGGATCGTTCAGCGAGAGTTATTACAGAATATTCTGGGTGTCTTTCTAGTGAATTCTCCTGTATTTTCAGTTTTATTTATTGCCTAATATCACAGAAATAAAAAAAATAATAATAATCATCTCTTTTTCAGTTGGGTTACACACCGTTGATCGTCGCTTGTCACTACGGAAATGCCAAGATGGTCAACTTCCTTTTGAAAAATAATGCCAGCCTCAGTGCCACGACAAAGGTATATTAGTTCTAAACATAAAAAAAGAAATGTAATTACCTTCAGGTCCTGAAGGTGACCTGTCTGTGCTCTGTGTTCAGAATGGATACACACCTCTCCACCAAGCTGCACAACAGGGCAACACACACATCATCAATGTTCTGCTGCAACATGGAGCCAAACCCAATGCCACCACTGCGGTGAGTACACGACCGCACACACACAGATTTACACCCTTACACACAGCCGATTTGCACTGCACCTAATTATATTTGATTTTTCTTTAGAATGGCAACACGGCGCTTGCCATCGCTCGCCGTCTGGGATACATCTCAGTAGTGGACACTTTAAAAGTGGTGACTGAGGAGGTCGTTACTACAACAACTGTGAGTCTAATTTAAAAAACCAGCACATTAGGATGTCTTAATTGTGGCTCGTGGCTATGTGGTAATGATATGATTGTGTTTTGATGCAGACCGTGACTGAGAAACACAAACTGAACGTGCCAGAGACCATGACTGAGGTCCTTGATGTATCTGATGAAGAAGGTACGATTCAAAATCTGGAAAACATTCTTGCTGTCATTATGTTCCTTTTAACATACTGTACAGTACATCTGCAGGACTGCGTTCCTAAATAGATTGTACTCATGATTACTGATATGACATGTCATATAGCGCTCAAGCAAGCTGCTGATGGTGCTATGTCTGATGACTCCTTTGATGAAGGTACAAGGCACAATTATACTAGTGCTCGGCTGCTATGCAAAATTGCCAGGTGTTCAAAAAAAGTGTGCAGTAATTAACTGAATATTTGGTTAATTGATTAAACACTGTTTTATCATATAGTGTGTGCTTTGCATGGTGTTCCCTTAAACCTATAACAAGCAACAGCAATTATTTTATGGCACAGTATGCTGAAAATCAATCCACAGGATGCTAAACTTAGCAATATTGTTCATAAATGATTTAGTTAGTTACAATGTAGCATACTTACTGTACAATTATGGATATTGATGAGATACTGTAGGGCTAGCTCCATCATTAGATCTGGCATGCTGCCATGGTTGTTACTAGCTATGAGGATACTCGGGTCTGGACCTTAGTAGATTAGAAATGGCAGCTTAATATGTTTTTTGTCCTTTTTGCTTCTCTATCCAGGTGTCAAATTTCATATACAAACAATGACATGATAATAATGTGATAATGTGAGTGTCGTTCACTACAGCATGTGGCTATCTAACAGTATGTAAGAATATGTAACAAAATATACAGTGCCTCTGTAAAAATATTAAATATTGTGAAAAGTTACTTTTTCAGAATCTATTTAAATATACACATAATGTATATTCATTAAACATCAAAGCGAAGATAAACAATTCAGACGAGCTGGAGGCTGGGAACGCAGGGTAACGCCTCAGCAGTGCGTTACTGACCACCTCCACGCCTTGCCACATTGCTGCATTATTTTTTGCTATAGATAGATAGATAGAATACCTAATTAATCTCAAAATGAAATTGTATTGTTAAAGTTTATTATATTGTTAGCCAGTTTACCGATTATACAAAAAAAAAACATATAATAACTTTTCACAATTTATGTGCATTAATGAGGTAAAATGGTAAAATAAGACAAAATACTATTTATAATATAATAATGCCAAATACCAAACTACTATATATTATGTCCAGTGTAAGGTAACTGCATATAAGGTGCACCAGCAAGTTGAAATATTAAGAAAAGAGAGTAATATAATAAGCAATACAGATTACAAATAATCCTTGATTTGTTTCTTATTCAGACCAAATCAGATTGCTAGCTGATGTAATGTTAGCTGTTGGGCAAGCTTCTTGTATGACCGTATACAGTACCTAATGTTAGTTTAAGTTTAAGTTGCATTGTGTTGCATTAGAATGACCAATTAATGTACTGTACAATTCATATACGCATTGTGATATAATCATCTGTAGAACGGTTGTCATTTGTTTTACATAAGTAGTAAAATACTAATTGATATTTTTATGGCATTTCTGATTAAAGGAATAAGACTGTAACATTTATAGTTAATGCCAAACTACTACAGTATTTTAGATACTTGTCTTCCTTGTGTTTGCCTTACACTAAAGTACATTTTTTTTTCTTTTTTTTTGATAAATGTCTATTCTTGTTTTACTCTGTAGGCAGCCACTATGCTTTTGACAGCAGAAGTCCACTCTCAGGCTTCAGTATGTCAGTATATATAGCTGTCAATAATCCCTGCTGCTTTTTGCCAGACCTAGAAATCCTATCCCCGCTGGTCAGACCTGGCAACAAAACCTTGCAACAATTTTACTGATTGAGCCAGCACTGAGTTGTTAAAGCCGCGTAGAGCGTTTATTAATGCTAGATAACAAAATGAAAGGTGTGCTTTCAATTTAATGCTGAGTGTCAATACCTTAATGTTTAACACGAAAGGTAATATCCCCTATTTTAATATAGTGCATTGCATAATGTGTGTTGTTTACAATTATAATACCTCAGTATGTGTTTTGCAAATGTTAGGCATCAAAATAGCAACAGTAATAATATACTGTATCATATTTGTAAGGACCTTCAGGTAATAGCTTTTACATGTCTGTGTCACAGGTGAGGACACTATGACAGGCGATGGAGGAGAATATCTGCGAGCAGAAGACCTGAGAGAGTTGGGAGACGACTCTCTGCCTGGTCAATACTTGGATGGCATGAATTATCTGAGGTTCAGTCTCGAAGGCAACAGGTCGGTAATTGCCACATGCCCAAGCGAATTAATTGCAAGATGGCAAATCTAACGTTCATATAAGTGTGCATAAACACCGATCAGACATAATGTTAAAACCACTAACCAATTACTCATCTCATCATCGTCTATACCGCGTAATCCTGTATTCAGGGCCGCGGTGGGCCTGGGGCCTATCCCAAGAAACTTAGAACACACGTAGAGGTGGATACACCCTGGACAGGGTGCCAATCCATCGCAAGTCACTTACAAATGAAGTATATAAAATGTATTATCTTATTACAATAGCACCTGTCATGGAGTGGGATATATTAGAGAGCACCTGAACAATCAGGTGATGAATTCTCGAAGTTGATGTGATGAAAGCAGAAAAAATGGGCAAGTTTGATCAACTTTGATTATGGCCAAATTGTGATGGCTAGAAGACTGCTTCAGAGCAACACCAAAACTGCATGTCGGATGAAATGTTCCCAGTGGTTCATACCAATATTGGTCCAAGGAAAAACTGGTTTACAGTACACTGCAAAAAATTGTTTAAATTAAAATTTCCCATCATCTCATCCCGTAGAAAAGTCAGTGCAGCCCAACTCACTGAAAAAAGTCAATGGTGGCAACAATAGAAAATCACCAGAACACCCAATGCACCACAGCCCAACAAGTGTTAGGCCCGGCAGCAGCCAAAGAGCCCAAGGTGTCCGACCCTCACTCCAAACTCCTCAGAGTCCCCACCCCATGACCCACATCACCCAAAGGATTTACCCGCAACTTCCTGATGCCAGACAACACAGCACGCCCTCAAAGGATTTGTGGAGTCAGTCCACAAAAAGAGGCCAGAGCTGCCCTGTTGGCACAATGGAAACCTATACAATATTGGTCATAATATTTTGAGTTGTAATGTTATGGCTGATCAGTGTATTTTTTAAGTAATTAACTACTTTAAGTAATACTTTAAGGACTTCTTCAGATTTATATATATACATTTTATTATAAACATAATAGAATTAATCTTAGATGTTTTTGATTTTTCTAATGCTCACATAGTCGGTTCCAAAGGTATGCGAGCAATAATTTTGAAATTTTAAGCTTGGCATTGTCAGGATTTCATGTTGTTCCCTAGCTCATTGATTGCTCTGTGTCATTTTAGTATGGACAGATCCTACATGTCAAATCGTTATGGCTATTATTCTCCAAAGCATGATGGGATGTTGGATGATACAATCCACAGTTACCAGGTAAATTTAAACAGTTATAAATCTTTGCAACAAAGCATTACTGTTACTGTGCATCCATTTCCATTTATTGTTACTTAATGAACTTAAATGTCTTCGGTCTGAGGAATTATCATAATAGCTCCTCTAAGCAGTTGGTGACTAGGGGTGCTCTACGGTTAATTTATGTAGAAATAGCCTTGTTATGTGAGTCGGTGATGCTTAATGCATCAAAATGCAAAATTTTGTCTAGTGACAGTCAATACATTTAAAAGACTAGGCTCTATAATGCAATAAATTAATTAATAAATAAATAAATATAGTATACACGCCTTTAGGATAAAGTGTGCTTTCCTGAAATGGTTTCAATACCATATTCTCCTTTTTCCAGGTATCTTCACTTGCTAATGAGAAGGACCCATTTAGACTGAACTGGGAAACAGAAAACCTGGACAACATTGCACTCTCATCTAGTGCTGCTCATTCTGGGTATGGCATAATGATGCACATGTACTCTAATATCTAGCAAATGTCTTGGCTAATAGGCTTGTAATATATCTTATCAACATATTCAGTTGTAGAAAGATTATATAAATTGTCTGTTCTGTTACTAGGCCCAGAGGCTTGCTACTAAATTAAGTGTCAGAAAGGGAGAGCTTGCAAGAACCCTACAGTGTTCAGGGTCAGTGGTTCCCAAACTTGGTCATGCAAGACCCCCTGCTATGCATATTTTAGAGTTTTCTCTGCTCCCAGCACACCTGATTTAATCTAATCAGTTAACTAATCAGTTTATTAAAAGCCTTTTGTGAATAGAAGTTGGTGTGCTGGAGCAGGGAAAACACTAAAATCTACAGGGCTGGTGGTCATCCAGGACCAGGTCAGGGAACCACTGCTCCAGGCTGTAACCCTCCTAGTAACAAGAATCAAACATGGGCCTTACATGTATGCTGGTGTTGCTGCTCTGTCAGGTGTTGGGGTGGGGCTCACTGGGGTAGCAATATATAGTGGGAATATGCTTAGGGAAGATTGGCCTGCTTAACATAATTGTCAGTGCGCATTTTAAAATTAATGTATTTTAATTTTAGCATTTAATTTCTAATTAAGTACTGAACAGCTAGAGTGGCAGTCAGGCATTGCTGGCGTTTAATAGAAAGAGAGGTAAATTGTAGGCCAGTTAGCAATGGAAACATGTGCACCTGCTTGTTGAACAGCACAAGGAGATCTGGGACTCCAGTGGCAATTGTTGCATTGGTTCTGAATATTCAGACCTTGCTTGGCTCTGTCAGTTCATGATAGCCATTGGTCAGAATAAAATATACCAACTGGTTATTCCATAAATCACTCGAGAAAATAATTGTTTCTGTTGTCTGACACAATGTACCCTGGGATGCTGAAAACATGGTGAATCAAGTTAAACTGTTTTAGAATGTTATGGGTAAGACAGGATGGGAATGAGTTGAATGCAGTATCAATCAACTATCATGGTGGTTTGGCCTTGAGGACCAAGAGATCTGTGATCAAGTCTACCAATATGGGCATCATGGAATTGGTTTACCAGTTGGGAAAGAAAAAAAAAATCTTTGCCTGGGCACACAAGGAGCATGACATACAGTAAGAAACCTTTTATGCCATAGAACTTGATTTCCAATTCGTCCAATACTAATCAACCAATGGCTGTCCAGTGGCAATAGAGGTATGAACTTCAGTTTAAGCAGGGAATCACAAAGAATAAAACGGAGATAGCTTTTGTTTGGAAGGTTTTTGATAGAAGATCAGTTTTGAAATGTGTCATATATACTTTGAAATGTTTGTTTACATTGTTAAAAGGATAGTTCAAGTCTACCTGACGGGAACTACAGTAGCTATATGTCTAATTCTGACATATAGAAAAGAGTTAAATTGATACTAAATTTACAGTAGTGTCACTTTGAAAGATTCCAACTAGATTAGCTCAGCGAAATGGTAGAAGCTTCATATGAGAATTTAAAATATATTTTGATGGTTGTGGAAGTTCGTGCCATTTACCTGAACTGTACTCTGTATGTTCTGGGGTGACAAACATCACCGTTGGTGTGCAAAGCAGGGAAACTTACTGTATGATGACCAAGATTTACTATAATAAACTTACATGATTTACGACAGACTCGAAAAGACCCAAACAATCCTTATACTGTAAGAAGATTGTCCATTGGTCTTATCTTGGGGTGAGCCAGTATAGACTACAAAAGGGTGTTTTGCTGGCCTACCAGTGTTTCTTTTGGAAATATCATGATATTGAAATGCAAATGTCAAGTTTTATTTACAAAAACTATGTTCAGGTGTGCACCTTAGCTGGGTTTCCTTGATATAGAGAATGAATGGCTCCATACTGTCCTGTACTTGTATGACAGAACTGAGGCACAGGTTTAAAGATGTTATGTATTTATTAGTTAGAAAATATTTCAGTTTTCCTAGCTTATTTCCTTCCTTGCTTTTGCTAGCTCTTTTTATGCCTTTCTGCTTCTCCAACTCTCTCTCTCTCTCCCCCTTCCTCTTCTATTCTGATGGGTATTTTGTTCTCTCTTCAGCCATTCCTCTCCGTGCCATGAACATGACAGCAGCAGGTGACCGGCTGCATTTTGACATATGACCTTTTGAGCCCTTGTCTCTTGCACTGTGCAAACCATACAGAAAGTTCTGCAATCTGTGTTGTGCCTCACTCAATCCCGTATTAAAACACAGAAACATGTTTGTGGCCTTTTAATGGCTAAAGTGGATGGATATGTTATTTAGCTCAGTATTATCTACCCAAAGCATTGCAGGTTGAAGTTTTGGTCATTTTAGTAAAATGTACCAGAATCTGGTAAACATCTGCTACATGTTTTATCATTTATTGTCAGGTTTGGTGATGTTCACCACAAGCTTCTTTGTATGCTTGGTCTTGAATATCTCTAACAAGTTCATTTATATAATTAAGAATTCAATATTACTGAGTACAGTCGATTACACTGTAAAGCATATTTAGGTATTTGATGTATTTGATCTTGTATTCAAAATACTTGTATGGACAATAGGAGTGCCAACATACTGTATCAATATACTACATTTCCAAAACCTGTGCTGAATGCTTTATAACACATTCACTGTTTAAGATATTTTCACACCATTACGTCATTACGTATTCTTGTCTACCCCACCACGACTGTCTTGCTTTCCCTAAACTGAAACTCAGTCATCAGAATGTTGTGCCCTCGTGAAGCCTGACTGTGTGTCGAAACCATACATCTCAAGCATGCCGAGGAATGTTTCTTCCATATTGTGTTGAGTGTGGTATTTTGTTAAGTGTCAGTTGTGTACACAGGTTTATCCTGCCACATTAAGCTTCCTTGTTGGTGTGTGTCTGCATGTGAAAAACGAAACAAATGTGAAAAAAGCTTGATATACTGTATTAACTGCAGATTATTTACGCTGACACAGATGCTTCCCTCTTTTGCAGCTTTCTCGTCAGTTTCATGGTGGACGCCCGAGGTGGAGCCATGAGAGGGTGCCGCCATAATGGCCTGCGGATCATCATCCCCCCCAGGAAGTGCAGTGCCCCAACACGAGTAACCTGTCGCCTGGTGAAACGACATCGCTTAGCGACAATGCCCCCGACGGTCGACGGGGACGGGTTAGCTAGCCGAATTATTGAGGTCGGACCCTCTGGTGCTCAATTTCTTGGGTAAGTTCTTTAGATTCTAGAGCAACAGTGAAATTCAATACGTGACATGAGTGAAACCTAACCAAAGACTAAAGATAAATTGAAAACGCCATCACAAAATAAAAACCTTGCATTGAGTTTGAATGGTTTATGTAATACTCGAAGGCTGAACATTTGTAAAATTTAACAGTATAACATTATATACAATGGCTTTTTCTTGATTTTGCATAAATTTTAAAGACTTGCCTCTCCTTTGCCTCCATTAAACAAGCTTCTTATCTGCGCTTAATCAGACACGTTTGCAGTAACACTCAAGACTTTTCTTTGCTTCATAGCTTGCCATAAGGAAAACTTAACCATTTTGCAAAGCAAAACTCCCCACTAAAAAAAATAAAAAATCCATGATTGATTTGATATGTCTTTTGTGGACGATTAATTCCAGTGGAAGCTGTTTTATAGACTGAGGGCTGTATTCAGGGTTTGCATCTTAAATAAATTTTAAAAAAGTGAAAAATATGTACAGTATGTGTTTTTCTGTATTTAGAGTCTGTTTGTTCAGGTTAATCAGCTCATGCCGATGATTATTAAAATGACCAAGGTACCTCTAAGGTTGACAGATTTTACTGGCGTGGTTTCAGTTGTGTACAATATAAGGTATTATGAAAGTCAACTGAATTTCTAAGAGCATTCAAATATCTTGTAAATAGGCCTTCAAATTGCTGTTTGTCAGGATCAGGACACATACCGTACGGTAAATGGTCGTAGTTGTGCTAATCACATGATTACTGAAAATGTCTTAATTTAGCCATGTGCTCCACATGCATCGATTGCCTGCAAGCCTTTTAATAGCGCTTGGCACAGCACATCCTATTTTTGCACAATGAACTAGAAATAGTTTAGTATTTGTACAGAGAGTGGAAGAAATGATAAAGCTGAGACAGTAGTGCAAATGCTAGAGTTTAGGGTTAGTATAGGGTGCACTGATTTAAAAACATGCACGTGGTTAAATAAATATGGTAACCTATACTAATCTGTTATCAATCTAATGCAAGAATGTGTTGCTCAAAATTTGACAGAATATTTTATCAAATTCAGTCCAAAATTTTTATGTCCAAAATCATGTTTCAGCATGAACCTGTAGGCACTAATTTCGCAGTCAGTGGTGCAGTCTGTACTTGAGACCATCCTCACTCATGTCTACATTACACAAGAACAGCTTAAGCTCAAGGTCAGAAACCCATAAACAGTAACCAACATTCTCAGACTAGCATGCATATGTCTGTAGTGAGGTCCAAACTAAGAAGTGCACAATTTCCATGCAATACTACACATGCATAACTCTGAATATGGCCCTGAAACATTTTCTAATAGATTACAAAAAGCTTTGATTCTGTTTTCAGCAAACAACACAATTCAAAACATTTCACTTTAGAAAAAGTGCTAATAATTAACCCACAATTTGGGAGGCCTACATGCAAAATGTTACAGAAAGCTGGGAAATTCAGCCCCAAACTGTTTGTGCTCTCTCTTTCCTTCGCTGCTGTTGGATGACAGTAAGCTCCATCTCCCTACTGCCCCGCCCCCTCTGAATGAGGGTGAGAGTTTGGTTAGCCGCATCCTTCAGCTGGGGCCGCCAGGGACCAAATTCCTGGGGTAGGAGTGACACATATGAAACAATCCATGGATGCTGGTCCCATATCCCTTTTTTGTCCTTCTTTGATTTATTTTTTCCCCCTAGCTTACAATCTAGTGTTTGTGTTGATAGTAGACTGTGATAGTTTGTGGTTTACTGTGTGATTGTTTTTAGTTATTTATGTATTTATTAAAATTTTTTTTGGCCTTGCATTATAATTTGTGTCTAAACCTGTTGCAGAAAAGTGGGAGTTCATGCAGAGCATGGCAGGCTTCTTAAACATGCATTGAAATGGTTTGTTTTGTTACCATAGATATAGAAACAGTAGATGCTGCAGTAGCCACTGATTCTCGCTACAGTAATTCGTCAGCGCAGCCAAAGTCCGAGCGTCAGATTTGATTACTAGCCTTTAGAATTCTGGAGAGATGTGTGGCTTCCCCTTTTACATTCTCGTCAACTGGTTGCCATGAAATGTTTTTTGACCCTGTATTGTTTAAAGTACCTTTAAATATATCACACCAGTTATTAATATAATCTTAATAATAAAAAAAGATCAGAGTGAGGATACGAAGCAGTCTTGAAATATTCTTGGTTATTTTATATGATAAGAATATTAGCAATAACAACAATATTAGTTCAAAGGTAGTTAAAGAATTCATTTGATTTTCTTACAAATGAATAAGACATACAATTAAAACTGTCCATCTGTTTTCAAGCTCTGGCTCGGGCTACTACGGCATCTGAAATGTTCATATCTATGGTTATTGTCTTTGTAGTCATCCTGTGTCAAAATCCACGTAATTACACGCTATGCCATTGAAGTTGCACTTCTTTTTTTTTTCCCACCTAGACTTATGCTGTTGTTGGACTGCCTTCAGATGTTTCAGTGTGCTTTAACGTCAGCACCAAAACATCTGGAATGAATACTACATTTACTGTAGCTCTAGTTCTATCTGTATATGTGCTACATGTGTGTTATATTTTCAGTTTGATCTGTGTGTGAATTTTGTTTCAGTACGTGTGCAACCAAGTAATGCATACTGTAGTTTAGACACCGAATATTACCGATGATCCTTTAGTTATCCCTTTGAAGGATTTATTTGTAATTCAACTTATTTTTTATATATTTTCTCAGACCAGTGATTGTGGAGATTCCGCATTTTGCTGCTCTGAGGGGGAAAGAAAGAGAGCTGGTGATTCTGCGCAGTGAGACAGGAGAAAGCTGGAAGGAACATCAGTGTGAATACACAGAGGAGGAGCTCAATCAAGTCCTTAATGGCATGGATGAAGGTCAGCCTCTTACGTTTAAAACGTGGTGCTGTTTTATGCTTTCTGATAACCAGAGGCAGTAAGAATCATTTCGATTCCTTCTTGTGCACATACAGTACAAAGCAGCTTCATTTTTGCATTTCTCCATTATGGTAACTTAGGTGGGTTTTTGTGGAAAGAGTTGGCCTGCACATTTGGGATCTAAATCTAAATTCATATACAGATTTGTGTAAATCTGCATTGTGATAATACTCATTGTTAAAAGCACTATATCCTGTAAATAAATTTTAAAAAAGTGTCAAAATCACAGTGGAGTGAGTGATCCTAATAAGCAACGGTGCGGAAAGTACACAAATCTTGTACTTGAGTAATGTAGAGATAGCCTAGGTCAAGTAATATTGAGTAATATTTCCAGAGCAACGGAGAGTGTGGAAAAGAGGTGAAGAGGCGTGGACAGGCAGGTTGGAATGAGTGGAGAAAGGTCTAAGGTGTGTTATGTGACAAAAGAGTATCAGCAAGAATCAAAGGAAAGGTGTACAAGACAGTGGTGAGACAAGCGATGCTCTATGGCGGCACTGAAGAAAAGACAGGAGGCAGAGTTGGAGGTAGCAGAGATGAAGATGTTGAGGTTCTTTCTGGGAGTGACAAGGATGGATAGGATCAAGAGTGAGTTCATCAGAGGGTCAACACATGTGACATGTTTCGGAGATAAAGTCAGAGAGGCCCGATTGAGGTGGTTTGGACATGTTCAGAGGAGAGATTGTGAGCGTGTTGGTAGAAGAGGTTGGAACTGCCAGGCAGGAGGTCTCGAGGAAGACCAAAGAGGAGATTTATGGATGCAGTGAGAGAGGACATGAAGTTAGTTGGGGTGAGACAAGAGGATGCAGAGGATAGTGTTAGATGGAGGCAGATGATTCGCTGTAGATGTTCCCCTGAAAGGGAACAGCCGAAAGACAAAAAAGAAGAAATATTACTCAAGTAAAAGTCCTTAATTTACATGTCACATCATAGCAAAGTTAACACTATCCATGTAGGGCCATTCTCAGAAGCAGCAAATGATTCTCAGGAGAAGGAAGCACCAAACAGCGACATCGGGGCACTGGGATGATAGGAAGGGAAAGGTTTGTTCTCAGCCCATCAGGGTAACAAGTCAAGCTTGATAGACAGAGAGAAAAGGATAGACAGAAGCGATAGAGAAAGAGGAAAGGTGTGAGGTATTCTCTTGTCCTATAGTGGTTTAAGAAGATCTACTTTGTGAGTAGAGTGCTTCAGGAAGGATTAGACATGGCAGTATGACTAAAAGGAGGATTCAGAAGGTAACACAGCCATAGCCCAGTTCATCAAAGCACTCTACTGTATCTACTGTACAATAATAGATATCATCTACACACAGGTTATTACATGCCACCATACAGGGAGTGTGACCTCTTCTTTCAGGTTCTATAAGCTTAACACCTTCCATCTCTGTGGCCTGAGCATGTCAGTTATTTCCAGACACCTTTTCAGATAGTCTATTGGTTCTGTTTGGCATTGCAAACATTACCTTGGTGATAGTCTCTAATCTTGTTGGTCAAGGAGGATGCTAGCATTTTCTATATCAATAAAACCTTATGGATCTGAATTAAGTTATTTGTATTTAAGAAAGAATAGAATGACTTTCAATGTAAAGTGGAATGTATTTACTCATCTTATTGCATATTCTCAAATTAGACAGTGTTTAAGCTTGTGATTAGCTTTTATCCGACCTACAGAACAATCTACTGTATTTTCATATCCTATTTCATATCTCACAATAACTGTATGGAATTGTCGTGTGTTTTCAGACCTGGACCCTCCAGAAGAGCTGGAGAGGAAACGTATTTGCCGCATAATCACCCGGGACTTCCCACAGTACTTTGCGGTCGTCTCACGGATCAAACAGGACAGTAATTTGATTGGTCCAGAGGGTGGGATTTTGAGTAGCACAGTGGTACCACAAGTCCAGGCCGTGTTCCCAGAAGGAGCGCTAACAAAACGTATTCGAGTTGGATTACAGGTATTGCAGTTTATTTTTACGTTCTTTTTTTTTTTCACAGTACCTGTATTCGTACTTTCAGTATTTCAATTATTGCTGCTGTACTGGTTTCCTGTCTGGAAAATAGAACGTACTATCTCAATTTAACCATAATACTATTGTATTTTGGGGAGAAAAAAAGTGCAAATTTGTTTACTTCTCTTAATTAGACTCAGCCTGTGAATGTAGACATGGTGAGAAAGATTTTGGGGAACAAAGCTACATTTAGTCCTATAGTCACCCTGGAGCCCCGTAGACGGAAGTTCCATAAACCCATCACCATGACCATTCCTGTCCCCAAGACATCAACTGACCCTCTACACAATGGCTTTGGAGGAGATACACCAACGCTCCGCCTGCTATGCAGTATCACAGGTGAGGGAGCAAAGATACATTTAAAGAAATAAAGAAAGCTGTATAAACATATGAGCAGCAGGTTCTTAATCCAATTAAAAATTTTAAATCTGGCTCAATTTCTCAAACGAATTTTCATTATCAATTAAATATTATTAAAAAATTATTGTCTGTGTCTGTTTTTTTTTTTGTTTTGTTTTTTCAAAATGGCCAATAATTGAGATATATGTTTGGTCTATTAAATGTATTTTCAATGAACATAACAGAAAGGATATCAGATTTTAGGCTAAAAAATATGAGAACAGCAAAAACCGAAGTTACTGTTTTTACAATACATGTCTTTATGAATCACAGCCAAAAAATTATACAGGAACAAGAAGGGTCTGTGATTATAATCTAAGCCTTAGTTTTCTGGACTGCTGTGTGTTTAACCAGGTGGAACAACGCCAGCTCAGTGGGAAGATATCACTGGAACCACACCTTTAACTTTTATCAATGACTGTGTGTCATTTACCACAAACGTCTCAGCAAGGTAGGTTTTAATTGGTACATTTGTACAGGTCTGATTTCTGTTTACAGGGTAAACACTGATCATCCATAAGATTATCACCACATAATATAAACACATTAACACTGATCGATTATAAACCAGTAACCTGGTGACAGGATCATGGTCACAAGGCTGATCTATACCTCTTGGGGAGCAGAGGCCAGCCTATATGGTCTGATCTCATAGAAAAGCAGTACAATGCAGCACAAATTGCTGAAAACCTTTAAATACTGTAAATACTGGCCACGATAGAAAGCCTTCAGAACACCCAATACACAAGGGCCTGCTGGTAAAAAGTCCAATCCAATATTGCCGAACCAGGCCCTAAAACTCCCCAGGTCCCAGTTTTACTGAGCATCCATGGCATGTGCTGGACAAACAACTCAGATCCATAGAGGACCCACCATGCAAACCACAGGACCCAAAGGATCTGCTGCTAAGATTCTGGTGCCAGACACCACAGCACACCCCCAGAGGTCTTGTGGAGTCATGCCCAAGGGGAACCTACACAATATTGGGCTTAATGTTTTGTGTTGTAATGTTATGGCTGATCGGTGTTTGTAAATATATGTATGTCTATGTATATTAAACCACAGGATAATCAAAGCACTTGTGTGTTTCTAACTTTTTCTAAATAGATTCTGGCTAATAGATTGTCGACAGGGCCACGAGTCGGTCAACTTTGCCACACAGGTGTATCGGGAGATAATCTGTGTGCCATACATGGCCAAATTTGTCATCTTTGCCAAAACCCACGATCCAATAGAGGCACGACTTCGCTGTTTCTGCATGACCGATGACAAGATAGATAAAACATTGGAGCAGCAGGAGAACTTCACAGAAGTGGCTCGAAGTCGGGATGTAGAGGTAAGATGAAGGTTAATGTGATCTACAGTAAAGTGCTCGGTAACAGAGAGTGTTATTTCCTGACTTGTTCACCATGCTAAGTTTTTTGATGTACTTTTTTTTTCTTTTTTTTATATGAGTGGCTAAAAGTACAGTATGTGCCATCTCACTCATTGTATAATGAAGAGCTTTACATTTTTATAAAACACTTTGGGCCTTCACTTCAATTTTACTTAAGTATCATACTGTAAGTATTGAGCTTGTATTTGCTCAAAGTAGCCTTTAACATTTTTATTCTTTTTAAAAAGCGAAATGATTCAACTTTAAAAGCTTGTATAATACAGTCGATCTATTAATATTATAATCCTTGTGATGTTCCATTGAAGGTATTAGAAGGAAAACCCATCTATGCAGATTGCTTTGGAAATCTTGTCCCTCTCACCAAGAGCGGCCAACATCATATCTTCAGCTTTTTTGCCTTCAAAGAAAACCGACTCGCCCTCTTTATAAAGGTAACCTCCCTGACTTATTCACGCCGTGTGTGTGATACTTTTAGATATTTCAGATATTTTCCTTTTTATCACAGCAAGTTTTTGGTCAGAGTTAATCCTTTTGTTGTTGCTGAAATAAAGTTCTGGTTATTTGTTGCAAACCTTTCAGATACGAGATAACACTCAGGAACCTTGTGGTCGCTTGTCCTTCATGAAAGAACCGAGATCTTACAGGAGTTTGGCCCACAGTGCGATATGCAATCTAAATATTTCTCTACCAATTTATGCTAAGGTAAATTAATCACCACCACCATATAAAGCATGGTAATGATAGTGTATACTATTGTCTTCTGAATGCTTTCTGGCTGATGTATTTCTATTAGATTTAAAGAATATATGAATTCTTATAAAATGTATGAATGTACGTAACTAATTCTATCAAAAGAACTGTTGATTTCACAGGTTCATCTTAGGCATAAATCTTTAACATAATCGTATGCACACTGCTACAATAAGCTATGTTCCAGTTTAGTTGAAATTTGTGAAATTAACTAACCTTAACACAATAGAGACTGCAGTAATGCTAGGGTTGGTATTCTAAATAGATTAGGAACTTATAGGAAATTCTTATTTCTAATTAAATGATGTAATTTTCAGTTATAATTAGTTGATTAAATATTTTGCAAAATATTAAGGGATTTTACAATTATCATCTATCAGTAATGATCATAAAACCAGCATCAGTATGATAAGATTTTTAGACTGTATACATCCTCCACACATACCCCCTCTCATACTGTTCCACTTCTCACAGGCTGGCTCAATAGTTGTTGCTATGGTAACTGCTTTGCGTGCTCTCTCTCTCCTCCCTTCTCTCTATCCTGTCCCCTGTTTCCCTTTCAACCTCTATCTATGTCTCTTTCTCTCTATTTTTTCTCCTTTACTGCTTCTTGCTCCTCAAAGGAATCAGATTCAGACCAAGAGCCTGATGAGGAGGTAACTGTGGAGATATTTTCCTACATTCTGTAAACATCCACACTTTTGGATGCTTTTTTCTCTGTACTTTAAAAGATGTAACAAAGTTTTCCTTTTAATTTTTTCTTTGTATGTTGATTTAACCATTATCTATATTTTTCATTTACTCCACTTATTATACTGCATATAATCAATTTATTATCATGAACAGCTGAAAATGAATAGTTCTCAGTAAATGTGCCAATGATATAACGGGCCTTGAGTTGAGCAGCAAGGAAACTTGTGCATTCTGGAGTATAAATGTATATCAGCATTTTTAACACATATGCCAGCATCATTTATTTGTAGAGAATAACCAGATTTCACTACAACAGGTATGTTGCAATTTCCATTGAAATTGGTTTACTAGCAATATTAAACAAATAGAGTTGTTTACATGATACACTACGAGTCTGTTGTTTCACTACTATGACTTTAAAAGGTTATATGCTGAGAGTAATTATTTGTAGGATGCCATAAACATTGTTCCTTCTTAACCTGTTTAAAGACATGTGGAATGAAAAGTTATGTTCAATATTAATATAAAATAATGTGTGTATTGTCTTAGAAATATTAACAGTGTATATATATATACTGGGTCCTTCTCAAAAAATTAGCATATTCTGATAAAGTTCATTATTTTCTGTAATGTACTGATAAACATTAGACTTTCATATATTTTAGATTCATTACACACAACTTGAAGTAGTTCAAGCCTTTTATTGTTTTAATATTGATGATTTTGGCATACAGCTCATGAAAACCCAAAATTCCTATCTCAAAAAATTAGCATATTTCATCCGACCAATAAAAGAAAAGTGTTTTTAATACAAAAAAAGTCAACCTTCAAATAATTATGTTCAGTTATGCACTCAATCCTTTTGCAGAAATGACTGCTTCAATGCGGCGTGGCATGGAGGCAATCAGCCTGTGGCACTGCTGAGGTGTTATGGAGGCCCAGGAGTGTTGGGTCTTGCGTCTCTCAACTTTCTCTTCACAATATCCCACAGATTCTCTATGGGGTTCAGGTCAGGAGAGTTGGCAGGCCAATTGAGCACAGTAATACCATGGTCAGTAAACCATTTACCAGTGGTTTTGGCACTGTGAGCAGGTGCCAGGTCGTGCTGAAAAATGAAATCTTCATCTCCATAAAGCTTTTCAGCAGATGGAAGCATGAAGTGCTCCAAAATCTCCTGATAGCTAGCTACATTGACCCTGCCCTTGATAAAACACAGTGGACCAACACCAGCAGCTGACACGGCACCCCAGACCATCACTGACTGTGGGTACTTGACACTGGACTTCAGGCATTTTGGCATTTCCCTCTCCCCAGTCTTCCTCCAGACTCTGGCACCTTGATTTCCGAATGACATGCAAAATTTGCAAAAAGGTACTTTGGACCACTGAGCAACAGTCCAGTGCTGCTTCTCTGTAGCCCAGGTCAGGCGCTTCTGCCGCTGTTTCTGGTTCAAAAGTGGCTTGACCTGGGGAATGCGGCACCTGTAGCCCATTTCCTGCACACGCCTGTACACGGTAGCTCTGGTTTACTGACCATGACCATGGTATTACTGTGCTCAATTGGCCTGCCAACTCTCCTGACCTGAACCCTATAGAGAATCTGTGGGATATTGTGAAGAGAAAGTTGAGAGACGCAAGACCCAACACTCTGAATGAGCTTAAGGCCGCTATCGAAGCATCCTGGGCCTCCATAACACCTCAGCAGTGCCACAGGCTGATTGCCACCATGCCACGCCACATTGAAGCAGTCATTTCTGCAAAAGGATTCCCGACCAAGTATTGAGTGCATAACTGAACATAATTATTTGAAGGTTGACTTTTTTTGCATTAAAAACACTTTTCTTTTATTGGTCGGATGAAATATGCTAATTTTTTGAGATAGGAATTTTGGGTTTTCATGAGCTGTATGCCAAAACCATCAATATTAAAACAATAAAAGGCTTGAACTACTTCAAGTTGTGTGTAATGAATCTCAAATATATGAAAGTCTAATGTTTATCAGTACATTACAGAAAATAATGAACTTTATCAGAATATGCAAATTTTTTGAGAAGGACCAGTATATATATATATATATATATATACACAGTACAGACCAAAAGTTTGGATACACCTTCTCATTCAAAGAGGTTGAATTTGTATTATGGCAAGAAAAAAGCTAAGTGAAGAAAAAAATGAGTGGCCATCATTACTTTAAGAAATGAAGGTCAGTCAGTCCGAAAAATTGGGAAAACTTTGAAAGTGTCCCCAAGTGCAGTCACAAAAACCATCAAGCGCTACAAAGAAACACATGCGGACCGCCCCAGGAAAGGAAGACCAAGAGTCACCTCTGCTGCGGAGGATAAGTTCATCCCAGTCACCAGCCTCAGAAATCGCAGGTTAATAGCAGCTCAGATCAGAGAGCAGGTCAATGCCACACAGAGTTCTAGCAGCAGACACGTCTCTAGAACAACTGTTAAGAGGAGACTGTGTGAATCAGGCCTTCATGGTAGAATATCTGCTAGGAAACCACTGCTAAGGACAGGCAACAAGCAGAAGAGACTTGTTTGGGCTAAAGAACACAATAAAGAACACAATAAAGAACACAATAAAGAAAACTCTTTGAATGAGAAGGTGTGTTCAAACTTTTGGTCTATATATATATTTTTTGTTTGTTTGTTTGTTTGTTTGTTTGTTTGTTTGTTTTTTGCATTTGAGTCATAATGGTGAGACAAGGGGCATTAAGTAAAGTATCATGTAAACCAGTGGTACTCAACCCTGGTCCTGGAGAACCCTAGAGTTTTTTTCTCAGCTCCTAATACACCTGATTTAACTAATTAACTAATTAACAGTTCTTTCTTGTAAGGGTTGAAAACCACTGATGTAAACAACCCTATACAAAAAAAGGATTCTGGCCCTTATGTAGCTTTTATGCACTAATACTATGCCTTTTTTTTTTTTAATGAAATAAGTTTACAATGCACTTATCTCTATGAATCCACTAATCTCTAAACTTAGCAATTTTAGTTTAGTTTAGTTTTGTTCAACTTCTGTAAAAATTGTGCTCTAAATTTAAATATGTTTTGATATATGAATATTTTTTGTTTGTAGTTAACACAAGCGTAGTGATACTCAAACTATTTTAAATGAAAATTGCATGAAAATACTTGTAATGTACTGTATATATTTGAAATGTTACATATTTCCTTACTGCTCAAATCATCTAACTTTCCAGCTCATGACCTCACTCATAGCCTTGTTGGATGTAGATGTAGTTTCTTCTAAACTGGATAGTGGTCCACTGAAGACAGTTAAGGTCTGCCACTATAGCGACTAATACATTTTGACTCAAGCTCAGATTGTTACAAACTGTAGTATATATTCACAGATGATCAAATGCTGTTGTGCTCAATATCAGCATAACTGTGATACACAGCCTGTACCCTTGGGCCAGAAACTGCATCACAGCTGTTCTAATATTTTCTTTTGATTGTGTAAAGCTGCTTTGCAACAATGGCAATTGTTAAAAGCGCTATACAAATAAAATTGAATTGAATTGAATTGAATTGAATATCCAGTACAATGGCAATCCATCTTATGAGATTTTGCTTAATTCAGTGACTAAAATTTAAATGAAAGCAGAATATGTAATTTAGTTTTTTGTAATTAAGATTTTATTTCAATTGACATACAATCGAGAGTTGTATCAACTGAGCAATGTCACACCGGCAGCTTGATGATGGGATTTTTCTTAATCACTGTATACTTCAGAAAGTGACATACAGAATTCAAAATGTGTTCATTGAGTTGCCTCTATTGTTCCTCACAGTTTTTAAGCCAACATGGCTGTTTCTATTCTCCTTTATGGATATTGTCTATCTGATATCTCTCATTAGTTTACAATTAATCACAATACTTTTACTTGCTTATCTTTCCAGACTAGCCGGACACTTGGAAGATGTAAGACATTTCTCTTTTCTTATTCGTATCTGTGTTTCATTAAACAAGTTTGCTTTTATTAAACTCACATATAGACTAACCACTAAAGAATGTACTGCATATTTTGGCATGTCTAATTTGCCAGTTATATCACATGTTAATATGATGCTGCACACCTTTAACTTGTTACATGTTTTACAAGTTTTTGCTTATCTATTATTAATAGATAAAATGTGACCATTTTTATTGTTAGACTTAGATTATGTCCTTCATACAATTCTGTATGAATGAGCTGTTACGGGAAATGTATTGTACTAGATAGAAGGTGTTTATAAACATATCTTTTATATTGTACAGTTATTCTACAGTGTAAATATTCAGATCCATTCCAGTATAGAAAATTAACCAACTTCTTCCAATTCAAGAATTCATTGGTATATACAGTACTGTAATATTTGACTGCTTTCAGATGCGATGTCATAACGCACTCCACATGTATTCTGCTTAAAATCCCAACAATGTTTACATGCCTTCCCGCATCCCTAGTTCCCTTAGTTCTTGGGTATTACAGAGAGAAAGATTTGAAATGACCATGTAATTCAACCCCTAATATGCTGTATGTGTCATTAAATAGATTTCCACCCACCATGAAGTTTTATAACAAACTGCAAAGCAAAGTTGTTTTGGTTCTTCTGTAGTCTCTCTAATAAGTCTTATTTGAGATCATATATATACACAATTGAAGTCAAATGTCTACATGTACCTGGACTGAAATAATAAATAATTTTGTTGTAGATTATAAAAATATTCTTTCACAACGCCACTGAATTGATGTTACATACGTTTTATTTGGCAATTCAGTAGGATATCTACTATAAATAATTGATTAGGGACATATTGGCTTTATCAGACTTGGGTCAAAACTTTATGAGCTACTCACAACTATATCAAGTTTACTGTAGTTTTCTCATGACTATGCCAAGATGAATGGAAATTTGTAGAAACTGATAAAACCTGATTTTAGACGGTTTTTAATGGACCAATTATAAAAGACTTTTAGGCTGTAGAAGCCTTTAAATAGCCATAATTAATTCATTGGGAGTTCACATGTGGCTGTATTAAGAGCCAAGGCCTTTTCTCTTTCATGGACAATCCACTTACTATAACTTAGATAATACCTTAGATAAACGTTGGACCTCCCCAAGTTCCTCCTTAGTTCCTCCTTAGGAGCAATTTTCAAAAACACTGTGTTGTTCAAGAAGGAGGAACAAATTAACTTTTAGGGGTTAATGAACTTTAATTTAAATAAAAGAAAAAAGGAAACAGTGAAGGAAGAAGGATTACAAAATAAGACCCTACTCTGAGACTGGTCAGATGAAACACAAACAGTGATTTGATTGTAACAAAATAGCTTAAATACAAAAATAGCTTTATAAGTGTTTTGCAGCAGCCACCCAAAACTTCAAATCCCATGGAAAAATCTGTGGACTGAACAGAAAGACTTGCTCCAAATAATTGGCCAACAAACCTGACATCAGTTCTGTCAGAATAAGTTCTGTCCAGCTAAAAGCAGACAGTGTTTTAGCTATTATTTTAAAATCAGCCCCTATTTAAAATAAAGTAAACTCATACACAGGAAATGAAAGATTTAGTTTAAATGTCTTTAGCCAAGTTATATGAAAACATTTGGCCTCAACTATGCTTCTCTCTCAATTTAATATGTACTGTAATTAAAGTAATTAATTTGCATATATTTACACATCAGCATGCAGTTGACAAGTAATCACACTGACAAGATCTTGAATTAACATGGAATTAATTTACACCCATTTACATAAATTGATTTAAACACATGATCACTTTTTAAAAATAGATTACATACTTTATTGCAGTGCTGATCACATAAATCCATTTTCACTATAAAATGTAACAAGTGTTTAATTGCTTATGTGGACGGAAATCAGTGCCCACTACATACTGACCTATTAGAAGTTTTGCATGGAAATAACTTGACTTACAGTGTGTGTGGGTGTGTGTGTGTGTGTGTGCGTGTGTGTTTGAATGTTTGGAATGTGTGCAAGCAGTATAATCATCTTTATGTTTGACAGCTTGCTTAACATTACCTTCTTCATTGCACATTCTAGCTGTATATTTTGATATTCTCTTTATTTATTATAATTTTTTAAATGTTTTTTAAGCTTAACTCTTTTACAGACACAAGAAACAATTATTCATTACTTCTATCACTTTATTCCTAAAACAAACACTTTTGTTATATCACTGGCTTTCTTTTGACAACTAAAAAGGTTTTTGAAATCATCAGTTATTTCTTTTATTCACCCTAATTAATTTCTGTAATTAGCTTGATAAAATATTTATCTGTGTTGGTTCTCCACTGTGTTTGTTTATTTATTTATTTATTAAAATTTTCAGCTTATTCCATTGTCTTGAATGTGTGAATGTGCTTTTGTGCTGAATTCAGATAAGCAAGTTATTTCCTGCTTATTCCCCTAAGGTCTATAAGATTTGGCTATAATTTGCTTTGCAGTTGTTATTCATCCCTGTAAGTTTCTTTGTCTGTCCTTCTAGTCTTTACTTCACTCTTACCACATTCAGTCCTATTCTGTTCCTTGAAGCTTTGTGCCAATCCAAACCTGACCTCTTTTTCAAATCTTTGTTCCCTTTAATTTAAACGTTTTGTTTAATTTGCTCCTTAAATGTCCTCCTTGTAAATGAAGACGATGAAGATACTGAAACTTCTACAGAGACATCCATCTTGAAAAGTCACTTGATTCGAGATTCTCCTGCCCTTGCCAGCCCAGATTTACTCTCTGAGGTGTCAGAGATGAAGCAAGATCTGATAAAAATGACTGCCATTCTGACCACTGATTCATCTGAGAAGTCAAACTCTATGCATGGGGGTAGTCTAGAGAAGGGGGTAGAGGAGGTGTCAGGGGGACCTTTTGAAATAATGGAAAAGGTAAAAGAGGATTTGGAAAAAGTGAATGAAATTCTAAGGAGTGGGACATATGAAGATAAGGCTGATGAAAAGTCAGCAGAAGCAAAAAGTCGACCATATCGAAAGGATGAGGAGTGGGTTCTTCTTTCAGACTGTGAAATTGAGGAGGCCAAAATGATGGCAGCTTTTGAGACGCAAGAGGCACTTCTAAAGGATACTCGAGGCAGCCGAGGGTCACAGACACAAAAGGGAGACCATAAAGCGTACATGCTTGCTGCACCTGTGACATCTGGAGCTGTGGTGAAGGAGAATGTGGTACAAGAAAAGTTCACTGAAGTAGTTTTGCGCAAGGGGGGCAAAAAAATTATACCATCTGTGATCAAAGATACTAAAATACCTATGGCTGAAGTAAAAAAGCCCATTCGTAGAAAAGGGCCTCATGGTCAGAGTGATGAATGCAATGTATCCCCTTCAAAAACAGGTTCTGTTAGTGAGAAAACGGAAAAAACACATCAAGACGATGGCCTCTTACATGCTCCCTCAAACCAAAAATCTCCTGTATCTCCAGTAGTTGAAGAAACACCTATTGGCTCAATTAAAGACAAAGTTAAAGCTCTTCAAAAGAAGGTGGAGGAGGAACAAAAAGGCCATAAGCAGACTAGCAGCAAATCCTCTCCTGGTTTTTCTGGGAAAAAATCATCTCCTGGTGTTAAAGAACAAAAAACAGCAACCATGAAAAAATCACAAGCTAGTGTAAAATCACAAAAAAAGGAGTCAGAAAGACTAGAAGAGACCATGTCAGTAAGAGAACTCATGAGGGCTTTTCAGACAGGACAAGACCCTTCAAAGGCAAAGTCTGGACTTTTTGAACATAAAGCAAGTTCTGTACCAAAGCACACAAAATCAGGTCAAATGAAGGAGACCCTGTCCACACAGTCCCAGTCTCAAGCATTGACACTTGAACAAAAAGTGTCACTTGAAGCTATAAAATGTGTTGACTCAAAGAAAACGAAAGAACATTCTCATGACTTAAGTTCCAACGTAACAGCAAAACCAGAAGACAGTATTCAGTGTGAAGAACCTAAAATTCTAAAAGCCCAAGATGAGACTACTTCTGCCTTGAGGTCAACAGACCCTACAGTCCAAAGCAATTTGGCTACTCCAGTAACAAAAGATTTGTCTAAGGATGCACTTAAAGAAATCTCTGACAGTCACAAAGTTGGAGATCTAGCTATTTCCCCTTGTGCCAGCATAGGTGAAGGCGAAGTCCACATGAGCTCAGAGGACAGTGACAAACATGAAGGCATGGCAGAAACTCTGGACACAAGTCCTGAAAGCCTTTCATCATCACCTAAACGCCCAGGTCAATATATAGATGAAAAAATGTCAAAAGTAGAAACAATTACAGCCAAACCGGACACAAGTACACTATCTAACTCCATTGCTGCAAAGACAACCGATAGTCAGGCATCTTCAGCAACTTTTGGATGCTTGTCTGTGAAAAATGCGATGGATTATCCTTCAAAAAGTGAGTCTGTATCTGCTTCTCAGGGCAAAACTGTTACATTTGTTGATGAAAAAACTTCTGTTGATGAGGACATTATGTTGAAATCATCTAAACCACCAAAATCTCGAAAACTAACCAAAAGGGGTTCTGAAACAATAGACAGTTTTTTGAGTGATGAGGAGCCATCAGATGGTCAACAACTATCAACCTCAGCTGACTACCGGGCTACAAGGGCTGACACACAGGGTTATAGTGGTTTAGTACTGCCTCTTAGGCATCGTTCAGAGACCATTAATCCAGGAGCTGATGATTCTACAACCTTTAGTCATAAGGACTCATTAGAAGGTAGCCCCCTTATGGAAGACAACTCCTCCCATAAATCCCCAGACTCAATCGAACCCAGTCCTACTAAAGACTCCCCATGCTGTGATTCTCTAGAAAGCAGCCCTGTAGCGCAAAAAAGCATCATGGCCTTTCCTCCAACAGTAGAGCATCCCAGTGTGACTTCAGGGCACCCGACATCCTCCACAGCTCCTGAGTTACCCCCAGAAAATTTGCATAAACTCCCCAGAGACCAGGAGGGTAGTGTCGGCGATGACAGTCTCGAGCAGACATCCCAGCTGATGAGTTCGGGTAAGAGTCCCTTTTTACCTGACACCCCAAGTTCTGAAGAGGTAAGTTATAAACTTAATCCCCAAACCCCAGACCCTATGGTCCTGTCCATGTTCCTAAATCCATGTGTCATACCTGAGGATGCAGAGGGAAATGTGTTGGAGTGTGTCATGACCCAGAGGAAATTCACTCCTGAGGAAGAGATGTTTAAAATGGCTGCCAAAATAAAAACATTTGATGAGATGGAGCAGGATGAAAAAGACAGAAAGGGCAATAGCAAAAATATCTTCTCTCATACAGTGAATGAGTCTGAAAGAGGGCATGAAAGCATCATATTGATTGGGCCTGAATCCAAAGTAGAAACAACCTCAGTGGATGACTTTGGGCCTACTGAGACAAAACAAGGGTCAGAGGTAGCACAATCTGTTGAACCTACTATTAAAGTACAACCTCCCTCTCCTTTTCCAGCAGGTGTGCATGAGATCCCTCAAACATCTGAGGACATGGCCCACACTCCAGCATCAACAGATGAATCAGCAATGGAGGGACCTCAGTCTGTCTCAGAAATACATTCAGCAAAAGTCCATCAGATCTCTCTACAGAAAGAATTGCAGTCACTTAGCTTAAAAGAATTAGAACAGACCAACAGACAATTGTTAAGCAATGAAACAATGCCCAGTGTAGTTCCTGAACTAAAAGATGAGAGCCAGATAAAGTCAATGGAAAGCAAAAATTATGATATGGGTGGAAAGCAGAAAATTACAACAGATTGTCAGGAAGTTTATAACAAATTACAAAGTCAGATAGAACACAATATAACAGACGATGATAAAGGTGACCAAATAAGGCCTGCAGAAACAGCTGATCTAGGTTTAAGCAGGGATGGTTTAAAAGCTAAAACTGATTTGTTGCCCAGTATTATTGGGCAAGCCGGAGAAACATTTAAACCAGAAATATGTATTTATGATGACACTGAAGATGATTTAGAGGAAGAATTTCCCAAAACAAAGTCTAGAGGGGTAACTGCAAAAACACTGGCGGACAACTGGAACACTATGCGGGAAGATGATGAAGCATTTGCAGCAAGAGTCAAAGAAGAGGAGCAAAAGATTTTGGGTTTGGCAGTAGACCGACAGTCCCAAGGTGCAACTCCAGACACCACACCAGGGAGGACACCCACTGAAGAAGGCACACCAACAAGTGAACAAAATCCTTTCCTTTTTCAAGAGGGTAAACTATTTGAAATGACTAGAAGTGGAGCAATAGACATGACTAAAAGGGGATATGAGGAGGAAGGTTTTGCTTATTTTCAAATAGGAGAGCAACCAATTGAAGAGGCACTTATAGAGGATGAACCTGGTGCAGATGTCACTAGAGCAGAAAGAGAGGTTGCCATAAAACTCACTGAGCAGATTAAACCAGAAGATGCAGAAGTGCCTTTAAAAGAGGCTAAAGACATATCGCTTCATTCCACACCTGAAGATGATCAGTCATGTATAACTTCTAAGTCAGATGCCTTACAGTCAACAATCCCCAATAAATTGGCTGTTTCTGCTTCACCCAAACCTAGTAAAAACAACATTGCAAAAGAAGCTGTAGAAATAAAATCACACACGTTAGCTGAAGGTAGTTCTTCAGGGACCGATCTTGGTTCTTCAGACAGTATCATAACTGATGTCCTGACAGCAGTGTCAACAGTAACCAGGCCAGTTTATTCCCAGCAGGACCAAGAGTCCTCAGATTCCTCACCAGAGGAAGAGCACTCCGTGATAGAAGTACCCAAAGCCCCAGAAAAGAAATCCCAAACTTCAAAAGTGATATCAAAGTCAAAAACAAAGCCTGGCTCTAAAGGTAATTCTGTATCCACTCAGAAAAAAGCCTCCTTCTCTAAGGAGGAGGAGAAGCCAAAATCAAGAATCCCTATAAAAGCTATTTCTCATGATTTACCAGTGAAATCTCCTAAGGAGAAAAAGTCTAAATTACCTGTAAAACCTGAAACAAGGAGAAAATCTGAGACAGACACAGGTCCCTCTGTAGGCTCCAGAGTGACACGGTCTATCAAAGCCAAGAGCTTCTGTGAAAGTGATTCTACAAAGAAACCAACAAAAAAGGACCAGGGCCATCCAGCAGGTACTGAGTTGCCCAGCAAATATAAGACATCGAAGCTACCTGTCAGGGGAAAACCTGGTCAACCAACCCATACCACTACACCTGGCAAAAAAGATCAGCCATCCGACAGCCGCAAGAAGTCGATTGATTTTTTTGAGGAGATTAGTGATGAGGCAGCTAAGCTAGTGGAGAGGTTGGCCCAAGCAGAAAAAGAGAAAGAGGAGGCAGCTGCCATGTCGGACGATGAAAGCAGCACCATAGATGTCTCAGTAATAGAAAGTGAGCCTTACCCTGACATGCAGATGCCTCTTCCTGAGGACCCATTGGTCATTAGGCCTCGATGGGACGACCCTGTTGAGACGCAGATGGAAAGAATCCCTGCTGATAAAGCCCAAGTCCAAAGTCAAGGTATCCCCATCATAAGGGGCCCATTCTCTCTCTCTCATCTGCCTCAGCACGTTAGCAATGAAGGTGCTGCCTCTCTGTCTTGTAGCTAAAGCTTCAACTCTTTCTGGTGCTTTTGTGACGTTTGAATTGTGTTTGTGTCTGTCTCCTTTCCTTGTATGTGTTACAGTATTGACAGGAATTATTTTATTAATTGGTTTTGTACATGCTATTTATCTTATAGAGTTAGTTTCCAGAGCATGCAAAAATGGCTGCAGCCAAACATCTAGACATTTATAGATATGCATATGGAATGATGTTTTCCCCTCTATATGTTTCCCTAAGTTTACTGGCAAATTACTATATCCCATTAAATTATCTACAGTGCATCCTAGTTCATAGTATACACCAAAACAAACTTTATAGAGAATGTGTGTGACATTAAAATGTTTATTGGAAGAAATCCTTACTAATCACAGCTAACCTAGCTAATCATGATAAACCTCTGATATGCTATTTAAGTGTTTGATGATTTTTTGTTAGAATTCAAACATAATTCAAACACATTTAAAAACAAATAGTAAAAGTAGTTTAAAGGCAAGAGAAAGCCAGTGATTATGTACAGATGGGTGACAAATTAAAGGAAAAACTCGGCCATTCTGTGATAGATATTTTGTTAGCATAGTTTGTATCCACTTGACATCTTAGAGTGAAGAGTGGGATGAGATGAGTGTAAACTCTTTCAGGATGGCCGCGCCCAACCCGCAGGGCACAAGGTCTTACTGAATGTTTTTAAAAGTATGTAAATATTATACCTTGGTATTTGTAGCCACCAGATCTCAACCCAGCAGTTAGACAGTGTTGTACACCTCCATTGTCAAAAGACCAACTAAGCAGTTATCTTTCAAAAAGTGCTGCTCAATGCCTCCAGTACTGTACCAGACACTTGTGTCAATTTATGTCAGCATTATTTTGCCAACTTGCAGTGCCTCAATATTTTTCTGCAGTTTTTTCTCTTTTCATTTGTCACCTACCTGTGTTTCATTTACTTTTTGTCTCCATTAGTAGTGAATATGATCTTTTTTTGTGACTACTTCTATTCACTATTATAGGGACCATTTTTCTTAGTTTTTTAGTATGTGTTTTGGTGATGGCATTTTATGTGTCTTGACCATGGCATTTTCAGTGGATCCACAGGATGAGCTTGACAGGAAGGAAGGACGATTGGCTGTAATGGCTGATCATCTTGGTTTCAGCTGGACAGGTAATCAACATTAGTATTACTGTAGGTGCTAACACAAGGAAAGTGGTAGCTCATGCGACTAAAGCTCTAGGTTGTTGGTTTAGGGATCTAATGATCTGGGTTCGAGCACTGCTGTTGGTGGGTTACCACATCCCCATACTACCCAGCCACTGCATGCAGTGCCGGTCCCAAGCTTGGATAAAATAGGATGGTTATGTCGAAGGGCACCTGGCATAAAACCTGTGCCAAGTTGTTGTGCTGATTGATGGTACAGTAGGCTGTGGTGACCCTTCGACGGGAGCAACAGAAAGACCAACAACAACATTAGGTGACACAAGAACATTAACGGAAAGACTCGTGGACCAAACCTCACTTGTACCTCTAGTGGTTTTTCTTTTAAATCACACATTATACTGTGTACTTTGATGGTTGAATACTTTCAGCAGTGTGGCATATGGTATGAATAGCTATGTAGCTGGGTTGGCTGGCTTTGTCAGAAATACATAAATTTAAAAATAACTTAGTAATTGCAGTACTGTCTTTTCTTTCAAACATTGCTGTGCTTTCTATCCTTCATCTAGAGCTGGCTCGTGAACTTGAAATTGATGAAGAGCAGGTCAATCAGATAAGAGTAGAGAATCCAAACTCATTACAAGACCAAAGTCATGCACTCATAAGACTATGGACAAAAAGAGAGGGGACAAATGCTACAGGTAGGATTGTTACTAACTTAAAAGTAAATAACAAGTTGTTACAATTTAAAAGTAAATAAAAATGTTACAATTATATCAAATATCATAGTGAATCTTTTTTATTTTTCAAAAACGGAAACTGATGTTAAATGATGATGTTAAATTGTATGTAAAAATGTAAAAATGTCCACACAAATGACTTATGAATAGTCAATTCAAGATATGTCCAAAAAGTGTTAATAATAATAGTAATAAAAGTAATATTAGTAATAAAAAATTTTAATTGTTCATAGACATTTGGGATCAGACTCAGATATCGTTTCTTAGCCTAAAGCTGAAATCTTTTTTAATTGAAGAATTAAAAACAAAATGCATATTTAAATGTGTTACATGCTTTTAAATTGTCCACAGAAAGCATTTTGATCTCAAAGCTCACGAAGATTAACCGTATGGACATTGTACATCTTATCAAAGCCAAGATTGTACAGTCCACTCAGGATCACTCATCACATACCTATGCAGAAATGGAACAGTCTATATCACTTGACCACAGTGACGGTAACCATAATATCCACTTTGACAAATTGAAAAATTATATATTTAATTTTAAATAATAATAAAATTAGGCAAATATAATTGCTACTGTCATGAGGTAAAAAAGAAAAACTAATGCTTAATTTTGTAGTGTGCAAAGTTTTGCCTTTTAAAAACTAATTTCTAACATTGTAATTTCTACGCCAGGTTTCTCAGCTCTTCAAGAGGACATTGACAGCCCTAGGCCAGTCCGCCACACAGAGCTCACTACAAGAATGCCAAAGTCTGGAAGTCAACCTCCATTAGTATCTGTCGAGGATCTCTCTTCTAGTGTATCTTCACTCGATACTCAGAAAGAGAAGTCACAGCTGGACATAGATCAAGCTGAAGAGTGAGTCTATTAATGCAAATTAAATAAAATTTCATCAAACCAATAACTTTAAAATGATTTTATTTTTAAATTCATCTTTATTCATAGGGTGGCTGAAGGCTCAATACTGTCTGGTTTTGAGATGATTGGTCTAAGACAACAGTTTCCTGGCACTATCAAAAAAGTAAGTCCTTTCTTTACCCTGTACAAAACTGCACCATGGAAACTCCAGTCTCAACACTACAGCCAAGTTTACAAAAAAAAAGGTCTTTCCAATCTACCACCAAACATTTCACCTCAGCAGTTAAATCCCAATTATGATGAGGCTCTGCAGGAGTTAGATGCAGCTGGGAGTCAACCAGAGCACGTTCCTATTCATACATACATTGGAAAGGGCATTTCATCTACTGAATCTCCCAAAGTCTGCACACCAAAGCAAAAAGACATAATAATGACAGATTTTGAAGAGACCTTGATGGAGTCTGAGCACAGTGAGGCAGATTTCAGTGAGCTCTTTTTGGAGCTGGAGGTTTCCCATCATGCGTCTCCTACTTCACTTCCGTTCTTTCAGCCATCAAACGAAACGACTCCTGACAAAGTCACACTAGCTTCATCAATACCAGAAAACACACATTATGAGATGGAAATACCAATCCTAAAAGCTGAGGAAACGCATGTGTTTGAACTGCCGAGTAACCAAAAGTCGAGTGATGAGTACATAAAGAAGCATGTTGAAGAGATTTCTGATAAATTCTACAGATCCCTTTTCGGTGAAGAGTATGTTTTGGCAAAGGCTCTTGGCAAAGATATTAAAATAATTACAGAGAATTCTGAATCATCTGAACACAAGGGCTTTATTGGAAACAAACTGGATGCAGCAGAGGCCTTAAATGTTGATCAGGTGGTTTTCGTGTCCTCAGAAACGACTGACAAAACCGTTTCCACTAAGGAGCAACTGCAAAACATTAAGCAATTTTGTAGTTCACCACCAAAACATCTGTTGCCTTGGCATGAGGGTGAAATTCCAGCAAATAATATTGATTCTGCACTTTCTCAGATGTCACTCGACTCAGCAACTGGACAGACACATTCTTTAGCAAATCATATCATGGATGAGTCAGAAGCTCAAAAGTTCAATACGGTACACAGACCAGAGTCTATGCTTAAAGCAACAAATTCCCTGGACGAGACAAAATATTCTAGTGTTTCAGACTATAAAGATTTGATGTCTTCAACTGAGTGTAGACCATCATCACCAGTTTCTGTATCGGAATATGACTTGGAAATGACTTTGCATGAATATAGATCCTTATCACCTGAGTCTACCATTTTTCTACCACCCGACTCGCCAATTCCAGTTATGTACAGATCAGGCTCTCTAGACTCATGTACACTGATAGATGAATTAAGAGTATGTACACCAGAATCTGTAGCATCAGATACTGAACAGAAACTACTCTCTCCTGATTCCCCCATACCGGATTTTAGACCACAGTCACCTCTACCACCAGTCTGGGAATTCACAAGACCAGAATTTCCCATGTATGTGCATGTGGACTCTGATCAGCTGTACTCTTTTGACTTTAATGAGTCGAACACAAGATCTTTTTTAATGGTTAACGATGAAATTGATAGACCAATTTCACCAGGATCATGGAATGAATGTAGATCATTTACACCTGAATCAAATGGATCTTTTGGTGCGGAGTCCTTTACCATTGACAGGTTAGACAGCGAAGTATCCCCTGAGACTGCTCTTGACTCTGAGCATGATCCTTTGACTTTTGATATCTTTGTGGATAGATCATCTAGCCCTACATCAAGAGTATCGTTAAATGAATATAGGTCACTTTCTTGTGATTCGCCACTACCCAGTTTTACACCAGACATATGTGACTACTTTACACAAATGAAAGGATCTATATCATCATCTCAATCTGAGATTTCAGATTTAGGGTGTGAATTGTCATCAGAATGGCTGTTTGAAGCTCGTCCGTCATCTCCTGAATCAGCATTATCGGTCAATGAGCGGAAATGCCTTTCCTCTGATTCACCTCTACCCAGCTTTGTTCAAAATGTATATGAAATCATGCCTGTAAACGAACATAGATCTGTATCACCAAAATCTGAACTTTCAGACAAAGAATGTGAGCTTTTTTTACCAATAGTATTTTCAGAGGAATACCGACCTTTGTCACCTGATTCATTTTCATCTGTTAATGATCACGTACCTCTTTCACCTGATTCCCCAGTACCAAGCTTTTCACTACCAGTTTGTGAACTCTATACATCTTTAGGATATCACTCTGAATCAGTTGAGTCAGATCTTTCAGACACAGAGCACACTGTGATTTCGCCCACAGAAATCCAGTTTGAGAATCGACCATCTTCACCGGATTCTGTATCATCGCTTAATATTCCTGGACCACTTTCACAAGATTTAATATTTCCTGAATATAAAACGAAAGGGGTGGATTATGATGTCTCACTAGATGTACATGAAATATCTTCATTTCAGGTAGAATTAGCAAAAAAGACTATATCTGAAGCTGAACCTACATTGTTGCAAAGCCACTGGTTAAGTCAGCAGTCCGCAGAGATTTTGGAAATTGATAATTCCTTAAATACATGTGATGCACAAGGTTTACTACTTTCTGATCCAACCAAAAATGTTAACAAACAGACAGCAGATATGGAATCTGAAAAGGGATTCACATCCAATGAACATTTAAACCTATCCGCTATGGTATCTCCCCAAAAATGTCGAAAGATAAAAAGGCTATTGAAAAATTCAACACAAGATGGAGATGCCCTACCTGTACAGGTTGAATCTACTTCGACACATGGACTTAGTAGTCCCAAAGACTATAAATCAAGTGGCCCAATAAAAGGAACAGATGCTAAAACCTTAACCACAGATACATGTGACTCTGTGTCCAATCATGAAGTCATAACAGTTGGGTTGTCAGAAGCTGGGACTAGTGTAACTGGGCGAATCCAAGACCAATTCAGTCTTAAAACATCTAAGGAAAGTGTAGATACAGCCACTAAGACCGAAACTCATAATCTCATGAGTAAAGTTTATGATCCCCAGTACAAAGTTAAAACATTCTGCCCTTACAGTAGTTTTTTTGAATATAGCACACCATTATCACCTGATTCTTTTTTCCCTAAGAGTAGTTTCCCAGTTTCTGGAGATAGATCACAAGCACCTGAATCAGTATGGTCTAATTCAATAGAAAATAAAGCACTTGCACTTCTCCAGCAAAAGTTAGAATCACCTGACTCATTTCAATTAAAATTAGAAGCTAGGCCCCTTAGCCCTGATTCCATTCCAGAGTACAGGCCTATGTCACCAGAATCTCTCATTTTTGCATCAGACGTTAGAGGATCTTCACCAGATTCAATTATTGCATGTAGACCACTATCTCCTGACTCACCAGTACCACAGTACTCAGGATTGCTTTGTGACATAATGCCAGTAATAGGACATAGACCGTCCACTCCAGAGTCAGTGACTTTATATACAAATTATGAAGAAGATGATGATTATGAGTTAAACATTGTTGCTGTGGCAGTTTCTAGGGCATCATCACCTAATTCCATGAAATCTCTGGATGAGAATAGACCATTATCACCTGACTCGCCTATACAGCAGTTCAGACCAATTATTTCTGAGCGTAGTTTGACAGTTTCTGGGTATAGATCATGTTCACCTGAATCGGTATGTTCTAATCTAGAGGAACTTGAATTATTTCCTGGAGACCTTTTTGATGTTGAGCAAAGGCCAGTGTCACCTGAGTCATTTCAATCAGAATTTGAATCTCGACCTCTTAGTCCTGACTCCATCTCAGAGTACAGGGCTATGTCACCTGAATTTGTGATCTTAGATTTAGACGTTAGAGGATCTTCACCAGATTCAGTCCATGGATACAGAACACTATCTCCAGATTCACCAATACCACAGTACTCAGCGATGTTTTTTGGCTTAGTTCCAGTAACAAAATGTCGATCGTCCTCACTTGAATCTGTAGTGTCAGGTTCAGATTATGAATTAGAAGTTTTAAGTTCCATTACTTCTGATTATGAACCCCTAATCGAATCTGTAGTATCATTAGGCGATAATGAATGTTTACTTCCAGATTCACCTGTGCCAGATTTTAGTTCTGTGTTTCCTGAGTGTATATTTCCATGTTTGGGATATAGGTCTTGTTCACCTGAATCAATATATTCTAATTCAGTTGAAAATGAATTATTTTCTGAAGACCTGTTTGATGTCAATCAAAGGCCAGAGTCACCTGACACATTTCAATCAGAATGTGAAACTAGACCCCTTAGCCCTGACTCTATATCAGAGTACAGGCCTATGTCACCTGAATCTATGATTCTAGATTTAGACATTAGAGGATCTTCACCAGATTCAGTTAGTGCATGCAGACCACTGTCTCCAGATTCACCAATACCCCAGTTCTCAACAATGCTGGTTGATTTAGTCTTAGTAACAGGACATAGACCATCCTCTCCTGAGTCTGTGGCTTTAGATAAAAATTATGATAATGATGATGATGATGATGATGATGATGATGATGATGATGATGAGTTAAATGTTGTTGATGTGACAGTTTCTAGGACATCTTCACCTAATTCCATGAAATCAGTAGATGAGAATAGACCATTATCACCTGACTCACCTATACAGCAATTCAGACCATTTTTTCCTGAGCATAGTTTGCCAGTTGCTAGGGCTAGATCATGTTCACCTGAATCCATATATTCTACTTCAGATGAACTTGAATTTGTTTCTGGAGACTTGTTTATTGTTGAGCAAAGGCCAGAGTCACCTGACTCAGTTCAGCCAGAAATTGAATCTAGACCCCTTAGCCCTGACTCCATCCCAGAGTACAGGCCTATGTCACCTGAGGTTATAATCTTAGATTTAGATGTTAGAGGCTCTTCACCCGATTCAGTTCATTCATGTAGACCACTATCTACAGATTCACCAATACCACAGTACTCAGCATTGTTCTTTGAGCTAGTTCCAATATCACAATTTAGATCATCCTCACTTGAATCTTTGGCATCAGGTTCAGAATGTGAATTAGATATTTTAAGTTCCATGAATTCTGCTTGTGGATCTCCATCACTATCTGTAGCATCATTAGGTGATAATGAATATTTACTCCCAGATTCACCTGTGCCAGATTTTAGATCTTTGTTTCCTGAGTGTTCAGTTACATCTTTTAGATATAGATCATGCTCACCTGAATCAGTGCATTCTAATTCAATAGAAAGTGAGTCATTTTCTGAAAACCCGTTTGATGTCATGCAACGCCCAGAGTCACCAGACTCATTTCAATCGGAATTTGAAGCTAGACCTCTCAGCCCTGACTCTATATCAGAGTACAGGCCTATTTCACCTGAATCTATGATTTTAGATTTAGACATTAGAGGATCTTCGCCAGATTCGGTTAATGCATGTAGACCACTGTCTCCTGATTCCCCAGTACCACAGTACTCAGAAATTTTCTGTGAGTTAATGCGAGTAATAGGACATAGACCGTCCTCTCCTGAGTCAGTGGCTTTAGATACAAATTTTGATGAAGATGAAGATGATGATTATGAGTTAAATGTTGTTACAATGGCAGGTTCTAGGACATCATCACCTGATTCCACGAAATTGGTAGATGAGAACAGGCCATTATCACCTGACTCACCTATACAGCAGTTCATACCATTTTTTCCTGAACATAGTTTGCCAGTTTCTGGGTATAGATCATCTTCACCTGTATCAGTATGTTCTAATTTAGAGCAAATTGAATCATTTGTTGAAGACCTTGTTGATGTTGAGCAAAGGCCAGAATCACCTGACTCAGTTCAGCTAGAATTTGAATCTCGACCCCTTAGTCCCGACTCTATCCCAGAGTACAGGCCTTTTTCACCTGAAGTTATGATTTTAGATTTAGACGATAGAGGTTCTTCACCAGATTCAGTTCATGCATGCAGACCACTATCTCCAGAGTCACCAATACCCCAATACACAGGAATGTTCTTTGAGCTAGTTCCAGTATCACAATGTAGATCATCCTCACTTGAATCTTTGGCATCAGGTTCAAATTATGAATTAGATGTTTTGAGTTCCATAAGTTTTGACTGTGAAACCCTATCTCAGTCAGTAGCATCATTAGGCGATAATGAATGTTTACTTCCAGATTCACCTGTGCCAGATTTTAGTTCTGTGTTTCCTGAGTGTTCATTTCCTTTTTTGGGATATAGGTCTTGTTCACCTGAATCAATATATTCTAATTCAGTTGAAAATGAATTATTTTCTGAAGACCTGTTTGATGTCAATCAAAGGCCAGAGTCACCTGACACATTTCAGTCAGAATGTGAAACTAGACCCCTTAGCCCTGACTCTATATCAGAGTACAGGCCTATGTCACCTGAATCTATGATTCTAGATTTAGACATTAGAGGATCTTCACCAGATTCAGTTAGTGCATGCAGACCACTGTCTCCAGATTCACCAATACCCCAGTTCTCAACAATGCTGGTTGATTTAGTCTTAGTAACAGGACATAGACCATCCTCTCCTGAGTCAGTGGATTTAGATATAAACTATGATGATGAGTTAAATGTTGTTGATGTGACAGTTTCTAGGACATCTTCACCTAATTCCATGAAATCAGTAGATGAGAATAGACCATTATCACCTGACTCACCTATACAGCAATTCAGACCATTTTTTCCTGAGTGTAGCTTGCCAGTTGCTAGGGCTAGATCATGTTCACCTGAATCCATATATTCTACTTCAGATGAACTTGAATTTGTTCCTGGAGACTTGTTTATTGTTGAGCAAAGGCCAGAGTCACCTGACTCAGTTCAACAAGAATTTGAAGCTAGATCACTTAGCCCCGACTCTGAAATAGAGTATAGGCCTATGTCACCCAAATCTATGGTCTTTGATTTAGACACTAGAGGATCTTCACCAGATTCAGTTAGTGCATGTAGACCACTATCTCCAGATTCACCAATACCCCAGTTCTCAATAATGCTAGTTGATTTAGTTTCAGTAACAGGACATAGACCGTCCTCTCCTGAGTCTGTGGCTTTAGATAAAAATTATAATGAAGATGATGATTATGAGTTAAACGTTGTTGATGAGACAGTTTCTAGGACATCATCACCTGATTCCATGAAATCAGTAGATGAGAACAGGCCATTATCACCTGACTCACCTATACAGCAATTTAGACCATTTTTTCCTGAGACTAGTTTGCCAGGTTCTGGGTATAGATCATCTTCACCTGAATCAGTATGCTCCAATTCAGATGAACTTGAAGTAATTTGTGGAGACGAGTTTGATTTTAAGGAAAGGCCGGAATCACCTGACTCTGTTCAACCAGAATTTGAAGCTAGACCTCTTAGCCCCGACTCTGAAATAGAGTATAGGCCTATGTCACCTGAATCTATGGACTTTGATTTAGACACTAGAGGATCTTCACCAGATTCAGTTAGTGCATGTAGACCATTATCTCCTGATTCACCAGTACCCCAGTTCTCCACAATGCTGGTTGATTTAATGTTAGTAATAGGTCATAGATCATGCTCTCCTGAGTCTATGGTTTCAGATAAAGATCATGATGTTAAAAGTCTTGGTGAAGCAGAGTCTGATCATAGAACATCATCTCCTGGCTCAATGGCATCCATAGATGAAATCACACAATTATTACCTGATTCACCTATCCAAACATTTAGACCATTTTTATATGAGAGTACTTTGCCAGTTTCTGGATATAGATCATGTTCACCTGAATCTGTATGTTCTAATTCAATAGAATATGAGTTGTTTGCTATGTCACCAAATTCTTTGACCCCAGCATTGGAGATTAGAGAATCTTCACCAGACTCAGTTAATGCATATAGACCACTCTCACCAGATTCACCAATACCACAATACTCAACAAGTTTTGCTGAATTAGTGTCAGTAGCAGGACTTAGATTATCCTCACCAGAATCTGTTGCTTCACATGAAGATTATGAGTTTAATCTTTTCCCTTCTGCTCCTTCTGATTGTCGGCCACCTTCACCTGATTCAGTAGTATCAGCAGATGAAAATAGACCACTATCATCTGACTCACCTGTTCCAGAATTTCAGACATTATTATTTGACAGTCCTTGGCCAGTATGTGGCTATAAAACACATTCATTTGAATCAGTACATTCAGAAACAAGTGAATGTAAAGGGCTTAGAAAAGATTTGTTTCCTGCTGAACAAAAAATAGAGTCAGCTGGTGGATCTGAAACTGTGTCCTATCCTCAATTTCAGGAGACTGTCCAAATGGTGCCTGGAAACAAACATGTATACAAAACTATTTCTTTAAACCTTATATCACACATACATGACCCGCATTACAAGGGTGAAATGTCCAGTCCCAAAACAGGTATATTTGAGTATACTGACTGTAGAATGAAAGTTGTTCAGTCTAGTAAAAGAGATGAGTCTAATAACATCACTGACCAAAGTGGTTACAAAATGGCAGGTGGAATTCACAATGCTTCTCAAATTTCTAAACAAGCACATGAGATTTTGAATAGACCCCTTCCTGAAAATCACATTTCAACTTTATCCCTAACACAGTCAGGGAAATATGATAAAGGATCTTTTGAATTTCCTACCGAGCACACTGCTGATTCAAAATCTCAGTATGAGGAGCATGAAAATCTGGGAATTTCATATGATCTCATAACTGCTTCACCAAAGTCTGTTAGATCTGTAAACGAATTCACACCTGATCAACCCATACCTCATGATAAGACTTTATTACCTTATACAACAGCTTTTCAGTATGGAAGTCGGCCTCCTTCCCCAGAGTCTGTGTCTTCTGTAAACGAATTTCGAAAACTTTCCCCAGACTCTCCTACAGCAGAATTCTTACCCCCTTCACCAGTTCTATATGGACATAATATTCAATGCAGGCAATTTATACATATATCCCCAGCGATGTCTCATTTACAAAAATGTGAAGGAAATTGGATGTCTTCAGAATATGCATCACTTTGGCTGGAGACTGAGCAACGGCCAATATCACCTGGTTATGTATTGTCAGAATGTGATTCAAGATCACTATCATCCCCCAGTTTTTCCATTGATTCTACATGCAGATGTCCATCCCCTGAAGCACAGAGAGATACAGAACCCACTTTGTCTATTACCCCTGACTCTCTGATATTTGATATTGACTGCCGCCCAGAATCCCCTGAGTCAGTTACAGCTCAAACACAGTGTAAGGGCTCTATGCCAGACAACAAATCTCACTGGGAAAGTGATGTTGACTTGCTTGGTTTGACAGATGAACAGCATAAGACAGAAATTGAGATGATTTCTGCATCAGATTTGGCAACCTCAGCAAAGAGCCAGAGGGATGTCAGTTATGTCCTAAATAGTGGTAGCTGTTATGAGCTTGTGTTGGAACCAGAACAAGAGAAAAAGATTGGTGAAACTAGAGAGACACCCCCTCCAGGGATGAAGAAATTAAAGGAAATTTCTGCAGATGACGGAGAGGGTAGTAGTATTTTAAACACTCAAGGCACTCCTCAGAAAATTCAGATTGTTAAACAGCAATTGGAGCATCAGCACAAGCAGGGTCCTGAAGAAAGATCTGGCAGCCCCACCTCTGAAGTAGCCCAGCAGGAATTCAAAGTAAGGGTAAGCAGCTTAGCATGCCCCAGTGATTTAGTTGCAGTGTATGACACCCTGGAGATATCCTCTAATATTTTTGTCATGATAGACCATGATCTACTAACTCCTTTACTGAGAATGCAAATTCACCCTTTGGAACTGTACAGTTAGTGTGGTGAAATCTGTAAACATGTCCTGTGATCATTTAAAAGTGTAAGATCTGCATGGTTAACTGGTGAAACAACTAGATGACAAGTCTTGACACAAGAATGATGATTTTGTGTTCTCAATGCATAGCACAATTACCACAAGAGTGCATTCTGTATGTCTGCATGATTTTTTTTTTCCAAACAGTGTAGCAAAGTATATCTGATTACATGCTCATCCTCCATTTCAGGATCTTCAGGATAAAGTTTCAGAAAAGGATATTCAGTTGAATGAACAAAATATAAAGATAAAACATACAAATATCAGTGTCAGTGAGGAGGAAAACCAGAGTGAAAATGTGAACATTATAGAACGAAATCGAATTGCTTCTTCTTTGACCAGGGAACCAGGTTTGAATGACCCAAAGTCATTAGACTGTATACCTGAGGGAAGGAAAGTTGTTAGTTCTGATCTAGATAATGTTCATCCAATGATATCACTTAAGCAGTCACTTGAGCAACCTAAGGAAGCAGCTGGACTATGTCAAATACATCAAACTCCTTTCCACTTCAATTACCAACAGTCTCATAGGACAGTGACTGCTAATTTGTCCACTCCAGGTTCTTCCTCCTCTGAGGGGAGAAATGTGATGTCAGAAACATCATTTTTAGGCAGTATAATGTTCACTGATTTGGGTTCTGTGCCACCTGAAACTAGTAAATTATGTCCTAACCAAGAGCCACCTACTAATTCACAATTATCCAGTGAGAAGCAGAGTTTTGAGACCTTTCATCATGTACTTTCTGAATTTGAGAAAACAGGATCTGCCTTGAGTACAGATGACCTAAAGCTAGTCTCCAGTGAAATATATCCCATGGAAACTGCTTTGGCTCCTAGTTCATCAGAGCCAGCTCAGTCTACACAGGAGAGGTTAATGGACGTTGGAGTGAAAGCCAAGCCAAGGCCTGTCCAAGCAGATAGTTTAGAGTCAGATACTGAGTTCTTTGATTGTCAACAAACATTTTCAGAGCTATCTGAACCAGAGCTGAGATCAGAAGAACTTTTCGATTCTGAGACTGTGTACCATGTTGAAGAATCCTTATCTTTACCAAACACTCCAACCTATGACTATTTGTTGGCCATACCCAAAACAACAGAAAAGTCAGAGTTAGACAGTCAAGAAAGTCCACGGCCAGCATCCTGGGGAAGTGAGGAAATTGATTTGCCCATTATTCTTGAACCAGAGGATGAATGTGTAGGTGAGAATGATGACGAGTTAGAATATCCTTATGCACATGAGCGCTCCTATGCTGAAGAGCTATCTCCAAGGGAGAGAGGCCAATATGATGACGATGATGATTCTCTAGGAAGGGTAAGGGTTTGAGTATGAGTGAAACAAGAGCTTGAACAATAAGCTTGCCAGGTTGAGAGAAGCTGCCCTATCTAATATACTGACCTGCACATAACTGGATGTTTACTAGCATGCACATGCCTGAGAACTGAGTGGTGTAACATTGATGGATAACTCATTACAGATAAAGTGCCCATGAAAAGCCATGATTTCCACAGCAGCCAGTTCAAGAAATGCCAGACTTCATGCCAAATCAAAACTGACTCCTCTGCAGCGAAGCAGCTAAAACAGCCCACAAGCTTACAGATAACTTTCTTTTACAACCAGATAGGATGCCACACTGCCTATTTGCCCACTATAACTTTGTCATATTCTGTATCGTAGTGCATAGATTATTATTACCATGGCACCTTGGCTTTGGGTGGCTTGATGGCTTAGTGGTTAGAACACTGTCGCCTTGCACCAGGATCCAGGTTTGATTCCCACCTCAGGGTCTGTGTGCAGTGAGTTTACATGTTCTCCTTGTGCTTGGTGGGTTTCCTCCGGCTAATTCGGTTCCCTCCCACAGTCCAATGACATTCAGGTTATGCTAATTGGTTATCAAGCGGATTGGACATCGAGCGGGCAACCCGACCCCTTAAGTAACTGCAACAGAAACAACGAATATATCTCTGTTGCCTGATTTGCCAAATGGCACGTGAATGGACCAAAATGCCAAATCAATTGGCTTGATTGGCCATGGTTACCAGCAGAGCATAGCAGTTTTACTGGTTTCAAGGAACAGTGAGAGAATTAGGCTTTCCACAGGGGAGAGAAAAAAAAGAAAAGAAAAAAAAAACTGCTGTTAAAAAGTGTAAAAATATATTATGAAACTTTTTTAGACAACTCTCTCTAGCTCTCTCTCTCTTACACACATGCACTCATTATCATTATAAAACTGTATGCTGTTTTATTTGCGTGTACCACAGCAAGTGTCTCAAAGCTTTAAAAACGGTTTTTCATTTCATGGATACTTTAAATGTGGATTATTTGAATGACTTTCTCACCAAGCTCACCTTCTGAACCAAATTAATGCCTTTTTTATTATTTGCCTGTTTTCTGATTAACATCCAAAAATTCAAGTGTTTTATGTACAGAAAAGTTCATGAAAAAAATATTTCCCAGTATCTGCCAGAGATGTAAAAGTTTGAGAAATGCTTTTGTTCAATCATGTTGATGAATAACAATCATCCATTTGGTGACATCCACAAAATTCACAGAACTGACAGTTATTGTAACTCACTTCAAAGATAGATAGACACTAGCCTATGCCACAAGGCAACATGTCTGTTTACCTCCCAGCCTTGCAGCTGGTATCACATTATACTGCTTGGTGACAGAGGCAACTGTAATTGTTTGTTACCCTGGTTTGCTACCACAAGCCGGGCATTCTACTCGGGACTGCATGGATAAAGTGCAGTATAGGCTACTGTACCACAGTATATATACAGTATATACTGTATATCATATATGAAGTATAAAGTGTAAAAAGATGACTGTGAAAGTAAGATGAAAAGAGTATGATTTAACATGGAAAAATATATACCCAGATTATTATAATGGAAAACAATTTGTGTAAAAACAAACAAAAAAAAAAAAACATTATGTTTGCCAAAACAAAATTTCTTGGCAACTCTTGGCCAGAAATTTCTCATACACCATTGTGCATCTGCCTGAAGCTGTTTTTTCGAAAAAGCAAGAGGGTTTCACAAGAGGTCACGCACCACAATATTGTTACAGCACATTACAGTGGAAGACTTATCAAAATGGTCACTTATTAGTCACTTAGTGCTGCCTCTAATAAAGTGTTACACAGCAGAAAAAGAAAATGCCAGGTCAGGCTATTGAACCAAATTATATGCTGAGTCTTTTTCCTTTTGTTCATTGGCATTCTTTTTTAACCAATCATCTTTTTGGCCTACATTTATAAATTTAGTGTGATTTGTTTTCTTCTTTTAACATTAATATTTCTTTTAGGTGAGGCCATTTGTAAGAAACAAACAAATTAACCAAATTACACAACAATTTCAAACAAAGTTTGATTAATATTAGGTTATATTACTTACTCGTTTTATGTATGAACTCACACACTCAGCAGTGTGAGAAAGATATGCTCTTTCAGAAATTACAGAATCTCCATAAATACAAAACGTCATGTGTAGGTATGAATTAATCTTGTTTTCTTAACACATATGAGTTTGGAATAAATGCATCAAGTGTGTATCCAGTGTGATAATTGAGGCCGATCAACCAGCTAACACAAAATGCAAGTGTCAAAAAAATAATAATAATTATATATATACAGTGGAACCTTGGATTACGAGCATCATTCGTTCCGGAAGTAGGCTTGCATTCCAAAATACTTGTAAATCAAATCAGATTTTCCCATAAGAAATAATGAAAACTCTAATTATTTGTTCCACAGCCCAAAAAAATAAATACATAAAAATAATTAATACAATCTATAAAGTGAAAATAAAACAGATTAACCTGCACTTTACCTTTAAAAAAAAAGTTAAAATAAATCAGTGTGTTTCTGTTTGTGCGTGCAGGCGCCGTGTGTGTGTGTGTGTGTGTGTGTGTGTGTGTGTGTGTGTGTGTGTGTGTGTGTGTGGAATTAGCCCCTTCCCTCGCCCCGTTTTACACAGTAACACTCCTCCTCCCTCTCCCCACCTCGCTTTCTAAGTTTCACAACACACACACACACACACACAATTGAACCACCGTTTTAACGGAAAAAAATAAAACTCTCTGACACTAGCGTAAGCGCATTCTAACGGAATCACTTTTTAAGTTTCACAACAAACACACACACACAATGGAAGCACTGTTTTAACGGGAAAAAAATAAATCTCTCTGATGACACTGGCATGAGTGCATACTAACGGAATCACTGCTGTAAAGTAAAAAAAAAACAAAAAACAAATGAACCAGCACCTTACCTTTGAAAAGAATCGCGTTTCTGTATGCTTGAGTGAAGTCGGGGAGGGGGGGTGAAAAGAGTGTGTGTCCATGTGTTGGTGTGTGTGTGTGTGTGTGTGTGTGTGTCGGTGTCAAATTACGCGCGCTCACACACATAGGAGACACTGAAACACAGAGGGAGATGTTGATTATACCAGTAAGAGACGAGCACTAAGATCCAGGGAAGCAGGGGAGACGATTACCCACAATTCCGCAGCGCAAGAGTGATGCTCTGTGTCAAAATAAGAGACCCATGCATGATACATGATACTCGGCACTCGTAAACCAACTATTGCTCGTTTTTTTAATGAAAATTTATTTAAAATCTTTGCTCGTCTTGCGGAACACTCGTAAACTATGTTACTTGCAATCCAAGGTTCCACTGTATATTGCCTTGGCTTGGTGTGAAGTGCATGGATTTAGGAATAAATATATATTAGTTTAGTTTTTTTACTCATAACAGTTGCACATGTCGGGTTCTCAGGAAATAGCAGAGGAGCTAGGCTTGCTGTCTGATAGTTCAGAGGAAGAGGTGTTGACCACCCGAGTGGTACGACGCAGAGTTATAATCCAGGTATTTGTGTAGATGTGCTAAATATAATATTATAATACTACTCACAAGTCAAAATATACATTTTCAACTGTTAACTAACTGATTCAACCCCTAACATGATTTTCACTCTACTGTATCTACAGTAACTACTTTTTTGAAGACAGTTGCTTCATTCTTGGTGTGCTTTCCATATTAGACATAACATTTCATTTTGTTACAGTACATTAGCTGCATCTGATGTGCTTAGATGGTAATACTCATGGATTAACCTAAGAAAAGGTAGATATATACAGTACCTAGCTACAAATACATAAATGAGAGTACATTAAAGTGCCTACAAGTGGTTAATACTAACAATTACTATCTGTCAATAAAGTATAACATTTTAATCACATTCTTGCATTTGTTTTTTCTTAAAATGGTAATGACTCAAATGACTTCATTATTCTAAATGAAACTGATGACTAAATGTTTTCAGCATCTTTATGGATTGTATTAAAAAATGCTATGTGAACAATCTGACCTCTTGAAACCTTTCTAGAATTTTACATTTCTGTACAGTGTAATTAATATTTGGTGTTTTGTCTTTATCCAGGGAGATGAATTGCCAGAGATTACCCCTCACAGTGTGACCGAGGAGCAATACACAGATGAGCATGGAAACCTAGTCACCAGAAAGGTCAATTAAAAGTTCTCATGTTAGTGAGGAGTAACGTGTTAGTGCTCTGTATACTGACTGGCCAAAAAAATCACAAACTCTAAGCTTTCATTCAATCACTTTTTGCTTAGATTACATTAGTGGCCACTTCATGTGTAGAAAACTTACCTTCTTCCCCTGACAGGCCCATCACTCTGGAATTAAACTTTTTTCCAGATTAGTCTCACTAATAAGTTATAACCACACAGCTGTTTAGTCTTAATCCTGTGATTGTTTGCGTACGGAAATGCTCTTACTTTCACAATTAAACATACTGTAGCTATGGTTTTTACTGCTGATTTATACCAGGCAAGTGTTTAACTGATCTCCATTCATGATTTTTTTCTGACCACAAACTTGACTATTCAGTAATATCCTTCCAGGTTTTCATAATATAATAAAGGGTTCTTAACCCAGTTCCAATCATTTTAGATGCTTGATGCATTTTTTTGCTTGATGTTTTTTTTTTTTTTTTTTTGGCCAGACTGTGTACTACTGTCTCTTTATTCTGTTGAAATTATATGAATACAATATGTGCATAAAATATGTCTTACAAAAATATATAAACAATACACAATTTGCAATATGCACTTTCTTGCATATGAATAAAAAAAAGAACTTTTAAACAGAAAATGCCACTGAAAAATGCCAGAAAGTTCTAACTGTAATTTAAGGTTTTCTTTTGTAAGTTTTCCTACCATGTTTATGAGTCTAATCAAATCAGGTCTGGTATTGAGGACAGATAATCGCATAGTTAATATTCTAATAGTTAATGGCTTATGACTGCAACAATTTGGATACTTTTAGGAAATTGCCATGAATAGTTTTGAATCCAAGTATCCAGCACTGTACAGTAACATCAGAAAAAGTGGACTTCCCGCTAACTGAAACACATTTCCTGTCCCAGCACACAGGTATAGAAGGGATTTATTTACAGCAATGTTATTTGGTATCACTGAAATGAGGTTCCCTTTTGAGTTTGGTTGCTTTCAAGGGTTCCTCCTCTTTCCTCTTAGAAAGTTGTACCATCTTTAGGAACAAACTTGATGATTCTTTTTTAATTTAGATCCAGGATTTTTATTTCTGTAAAGCTGCTTCATGACAACATCCACTGTTATAACAATGGTATATAAAAAGCTGATTTGAATTGAGTTGATTGGTAGGTTCACTGGATCTACTTTGGTTATTACACTGGTAGTGTAAAATGGCGAATCCCATAGTGCATGCAAACTGTTCTTTATCCTCTTCATCTTTCCTTTGTCTATACTGATGTTGTCATTTATTTTCTTGCGTTGACACAGATCACAAGGAAAATTATCCGTAAGTATGTGTCTGCAGACGGAGTAGAGCGAGAGGAAGTGATGGTGGAAGGAGCTCAACAAGAAGCTATCGCTTTAGATGATGATGATGGTTTTTCCAAAGTCGTAAAAAGGACAGTAGTGAGGAGTGCCGGAGACCAGACAGAGGTGTGTGTGCTTTCAGTAATTCCTAGACTTTGATAAGATCTGCCATCTGAACTAAAATAAAAGTTTCATTTCAGGTGACGTTTTCTGAGCCTGTACCTGTTTGCCTGACGACGACAGCCTCCGAGTTTGAAGGAGAGACCGCTCAAGGTCGTAAAGTAAGCAAAGTCATCAAAACCACGGTGGTGCAGGGCGAGAGGATGGAGAAGCTAATCGGCGACCCCTCGTTGTCAGCAGACCTCCCTTCAGCAAAAGAAGACTTTGAAAAGGTTCACAGCTAAATTTCGCAGCATTTATTCAGATGCAGCCTGTAAACTGTATTAAAACAACACAGCCTTGTACTGTACATGAAATGTTTTTTTTTCATCATTAAAAGAATTCATAATTTCAATATTTGAGCACAGTACTCCCTCCCTAAATCTAACATATGTAACAAAATAGGGTTAAATCTAGAAGCTATATTCATCTTGTCCGTATGGAAGACAGGTTCCCAAGCATGGGCAGACAAAACCCTGTTTAGCAAGTAGTTTTACAAATCAGGGTTCTTGGCGCTTCAGGGACCCTTTAAGATTCTGTGTCGAGAGTTCCAGATTGAAACTCTTTCTAAAGAAGAGCAGCCTTAAAAAAATTTTTTTTCAAGGAGCATATATAAGAAATAATATTTACTCTTTATTTTATTATTTATTTTATTACTATCTATTTATTTAATAGTTACTATTATTTATACACTATTACTATACATACACTTTTATGCAGCAATTTTCATTAAAATACATACAACTTAGAATAGAAAAAAGTAGAATCTTTGAATTTTTTAATTTCTTAGTGTTTGTGTATGTATATATTTTTTGTTTTAATGACATGAGCTGCGTTTACACACAATGTTTTTTTCAATCCAATTGAAATAATTCAGATTAGAGATTCGAGGTAAACTGTTTACGTGGACTCTACAAGAATGAACGATAGTCCGATTTGGATTAAATTCAGATTAGAGATTCGAGGTAAACTGTTTACGTGGACTCATTCATTTGGACCAGTCCGATTCGGATCACAATGTTCTGATTGAGGTGTTTACATGATGCACTTTTATTCTGTTTGAGATATTATTCTGATTAATACTGGAATATTAGGGTCCATGTGAATGTACTTATTGTACACTTTAGTTTTCGTGAACTCCACACATTTGTGCAAAAGTGTTAGTTCAGTTCAGAGTGTTACGTAAACTCATGCTTCAGTAGAATAGATTAGACATTAGAGAGAAATCAAATCAAAGCTGTTGACGTGGTCAATATCACGTTTGCTTTCATTTACATAGAAACAGAGAAATAGTGCAGAAACTTGAATATTGATCATTTAAGATATTTCATTGTAAAACTTTCTGTTCAGTATGAACTCAGACTTTTGAACTCCACTGTATTTTTTCTTGTTTATTACTTATGTCCCAACATCTAAACTGCTAACACTTGTCCTATAATGTCTAGGCTTTAAGTTACGCAGGGGGCTTTGACAAAGTGCTCTTGCCTCATTTAGTGGAGAAAGAGATCGTAAAGGAGGATGGATCTATGGTCAGAAGGTCGGGATAGTTCTTTGGTTTGATTTTTGTGCAAAAACTAACGTCATAAACAGATTTAAATTCGCATGGTGTGGCGTGGGAGCAGATCTCAGACCTCACATTCTGGTTGGGGATGCTTGCAAATAATGTGTTCTTTAAAGCTTCACTCAAGAGGCATTATTAATTTTAAGTTAACTAACAGAAAACCTAATAAATGTAGATCTTTGACTACAAAATACTAATTAGAATAACATGAAAGCCCTTATAATATAAATGAGTATGTTTATAGCCTATTACCACCAGCATGGACAAATCAACCTAATAGTGCTTTGCTTCTGTGAACGTCTGGATCTGTACATAATGATGTGCTTTATCAACTTCACTAGTGCATTTGTGTTTTTGGAGATATTCAGGAAAAAAAAACAGTCAATTGAAGAGCTGTGGAAAGATGTAGAGATGGAATACGGTTGATTTAGTTTTCTTTGTGATCCATCATCAGGACCCACATGCGTAAGACACACACCCAGAAGAAGACCGTGGTGAGGGACGGCCAAAGCAAACACATCCACCTGGAGCGACTGGAAGACAGTCCGGAGTCCCTACAACCTGATGACCTGCAGCAGCACTTACACCAACTGCTCCAGCGCTACTGTACACCAGAAGTGGAGGAGGAGGAGAAGGAGGAAGGGGAGGAGGCAAGAAAGGAAGAGGAGGACACGAATGACTGATTTTCTATTACCGTTTTCATTTATTTGCGCTGTGGCAAGCCTCCCAAAAACCTTGGCAGAATAAATCAGATCCTCTCTTTTGTCATTTTGTCTCTCACCATCACCATGCCAGTGACTTCCCCTGTTCCAGACACTTCTTTTTGTGTTCATGTTCATTTTTTCCCGTCCATTGCAAAAAAAAAAAAAAAATGGTGTGCACGATAGAATGTTTTTCATTTTTATTTTAATTTTTTTCATGTGAAGTTTTCAGATTTTTCTTACTTTGTGACCAAAGATAGCTTTATTTTATTTGAAAATAACATTATGGCTAGAAATATCAATAGTCCTAAATATGGGTGGAAGCAAATCATCATCATCATCATCATCATCATCATCATGGACACTACAGTTTCTCACAAACCCCTTCCTTTAAGAGATGAAATAATGAGATGTGTAAATATTAGAATGGAACCGGAAAGATATTCCGACACACACCTGTACTGCACATGCCGAAAAGCTGCACCAATGCACCACTGAGGTTAACCTGTTCATTAGCTCAAATTCTGTCCACAGGCTTTGGATAACTGACTTTTTAATGTCTGTTACTGGGGCATGTTTACTGTATACCACAAATGCAGGTTCACATATGGACAGTATTGAGATCATGTTAAAAAGAAAATTATAATAATCATTGTGTAGTTCATTATGATACCCAGAATGAGCTTGAGTAATTTGTATGCAGTATAAATGTAAATTCACACACATACAAAGAAAAAAAAAATGCTAGCTGCAGCTTTTAAATGTACTTTTTGGGAGTCATGCTGAATGAATGCTTCGCACATTGTTCCTCATACTCATACTCGTTTTCTGTTCGTCCTTCACATATTGTTATAAAAGGGACGACAGCTTTGCACAGTGGATTCAGTCTGCCCTATTTACTCTGTGCGCGTGCGCGTGTGTGTTTCTTCACCATGTTAACCTCCAGTCACAACACTGCTACTCCTCGTCTGCACGCAAGAAAGTAGCAATCATTAAAGGTAAATTGATCAGAAGATTTTGTTGCTCCCTTGTAATTTTTCAACACGTTCGCTAATATTAAGTGACATTCGTTATGTTTAATAAATAAATTCATGATCATAACTCTCAGAAAAGGAAGGAAAAAAAATATTGATACATTTGTAGACTTGATTTCACTTCCTCAAACAGACCTAGCACAAAAGCAAAATTCATAATGTGAGTTTCGCAACACTGTGAACAGAACAGCAGATTAAGAAAGCTGTGTTTTCGCATCTTATTTATTACAGGTGGTGTCAAATGAAAAAAATTGAATTGAGTTCTGAGTTTTTTCCCCCCTGTGCCTAAAACACTAGAACACGTCTCCTGTATATATATAAAATAAAAAATAAAATAAAAAACGTGGTAGAAATAATAACCGGTCAAGACAAAAGACAAAAAAAATTGAAAATGATGTACATGAAATTGACCTCTTTCTACAAAGACCACACAAAAAGCAAACATGAAATATTCCCTGCCCCCTTAAATTAACCAGGTTTCACATCATTTGTTTTTTGGTTTTGTGTATGTTTCTCCTAAGTAAATGTAGTCTATAATCTTTCTCATGGCATAAAGAGTCTTTAAGAACTGGAAGTGCAGCAAATTTCCAGTTGGTCTCAACGATAAAGAGAACATTATATATTGCAATGCTGATACACTGTCCTGTTTTTAAATTAACTTTGTAAATTGAAACAAAACCTTGAATGCAATATGTGAAATACAATTGTAGTCAACTGATTCTGCTTCGGCTATGACGCTACACTCCAAACACTTGGCTGTTATTCAATTCTAAATACTTTTAAATAAACATTTAATAATAATATATATTATAATATTATATATTATAATATAATTATATTATATATTATAATATAATATTTAAGAGAATATTAATTAGTGATGGCGACTTTTTATGATTTTATATTCCCACTGTTGCGTATCAGGATTATAGCTAATGTACTTGATGTAAAAGTTTTATCTTCACTGAAATGTAGACAACTAAGGCAAAGCTGGAGGAACTTCAAACGTTTACCTTGAGGTTGTGGAGAGTCTTTTTCCTTTAATCTACCTGTTTATGCCTATAAACAACAGTGATAGTGAATGCAGTGGTAGCAGATTTATCATGTTCAACTGTCAAATTTGATGATGGATTTACAGTGGCAAGGACAACAAATGTCGGCTCTGATGGCCCGAAAGGTACCACCTTTCTCTACTACAAAGGCATGAATAACCAATACAGTAATACCAAACTGATGCAGATTTTATTTACTCGACTTCTTAACTCCGATGCCTTGTTCATTGCCCATAGAGAATGTGTACTAGAAGTGTGTATGTGGAATTTTTCAGTGGTCTTTATGAATAGCAAGTTCTCCTTTTATAATGGACGTTGAGCATGTGTATTATAAAGCCATTCTTGAATTTTTGTTTCAAGCTTAATTCATATGATAATCCTGTGTCATTCATCTGGGAGCTCTGGAGGGAGGGGGGGGGGGGGGGTGCAGCCAGATATAAAATGAATAATTAACACAGAGGACGACATTTACTGTTTCATGAAAATGCATTTTGTTTCTAGGCTGATGAACATCTATAAAGGCATGTGTTCATGACTAATAAACTAAAACAGCAGCTGCAGTGTGTAAATGATTGATAATAAATGATATCATGTAGATCACCTGCTGGTGCCTGGGGCTTTTTATTTAGCTTTGTGTTAACAGGGAAACATTCATTCTTTCAATTTCTATACCGCTTTTCCTGTACAGGGTCACAGGAAGCCTGGAGCCTATCCTAGGAGACTTCAGGCAGGAACACTCTGGTCAGGGTGCCAATCCATCGCAGGGCACACACACATACACACACTCATATGGGTAAATCTGAGAATGCCAATTAGCATGTCTTTGGACTGTGGTAGGAAATTGGCATACAAGGAGAAAACCTATCAATCATACGGAGAACAGGCAAACTCCATGAACACAGAACCCTCGATCCTGGAGGTGAGAGGCAACAGTGCTAATCACTCTGCCACCTTGGGGAAACAAAATATACCATAGTAAAGTTACTTTTTTCATAATATTCTAAGCCTTTTTAAAAAAAATGATTTTAGTTCAGAAATATGGCTTACAGCTTATGGAAATCAAAAAACCAGTGTCTCAAAATATTAGAATATAAGAATTCAAATAAATTCCTATTCATACAGTATAAACCATGTACCCTTTGTCTAGTAAAGTAAATACATTGGGGAAGACTGCGGACTGTACTTGTCCAGAAGACTATCAACAGCCACAGATCATCATGAACGGGCTGGCAGCACACAGAGGATGAGTACTGCATCATCATCATGGAAAGTTGACTGGAAAGAAAAAAAAATGTGATAGGAAAAGGTGAAGAAGCCACACGGGAAAAGAAAAGGAAAGGAGTGGAGTGAGGCTGAAGTCAGGGCATCAAGAGCCACCATGCACAGACATCTTCAGAAAAAGGCTAACAAGTGTTGCATCCCTAACATGAATCCACACGTGAACCAGAGAACCACATGAAACATTGTCAGAAGTGTCTTTCCTGGGCTAAAAAGTAAAGGAACCTGACTGTTGCTCAGTGGTCCTCTTTTCAGATAGAACAAAATTTTGCATTTCATTTGGAAATCAAGGTCCCAGAATCTGGAGGAAGAATGGAGAGGTACAGAATTTAAGTTGCTTGATGTCCATTGTAAAGTTCACATTCTGTGAAGATTTGGGGTGCAATATCATCTACTGCTGTTGGTCCACTGTGTTTTATTAAGTGCAAAATCAACACAACCATCTACCAGGAGATTTTAGAGCACTTCATGTTTCCGTCTGATGACGAGCTTTATGGAGATGCCGATTTCCTTTTCCAAAAGGATTTTGCACCTTAGTGCCAAAACTTCCAAAAAATGGTTTTCTGGACCATGATTGCTAGGGATGGGAATCCTACAGTAAGTGACCACCTGATACAATATCACAGTGCAGATTCACTTTATATTCTATACGATTTAAGCGATTCTGTGATTATCACGATTTTATAAATCTTGATTATAACTCCTGATTTAGTTTTTAAAAAATTATTTTAAGAAGGTCTCATTTGTCATAACATATGAAAAGACTTATACCTTAGCTTTGTTTAACAGCTTTCTAACTGAATTGGAAATGTGTAATTAAATGTAGCCCATTCCTTAGAACATTAGATTTCTTACTTAAACACCAAGGGGAGCTTTTAAATGATAAAAATTAACTTCAAACACAAGACTTCAAATGCATTTAACGCACATGATTTTCCATATCGAAACACTAAAAAAGTGTTTATTGAAAGCTTCTGTGCTCTGTACAGAATCAGTTATATCTGAGGCTGATCAGCCCATCATCAGTCATGGCTGAGTCATCAAGCTGAAAACCATGAATCTGGTCACTGGCCCGTTGACTGGTGCATCTTTATTACTGTATACATGCTGTTTAAAAAAAAAAAAAAAGGTTTTGGAGTCAGTGTGGCGATAACATGAATCATCAGACAAAAGAATCATAATTCGTAACTAAATCAATTTCCCTATTTCTACATATTACTGTGCTTGATTAACCAGGCAACTCAACTGACCTGTACAATATAGAGAATTTATTATGTATTGTTTTAAAGGTGAGAAACATCTGACCCAACAATACAGATGAGCTAAAGGCTGCTATCAAAGGAACTTGGACCCTTAATAACCCCATTAGTTTTCCATTAAAGCCAACTTTTATCCCAATCGGTATTAGCATTTTAAACTATAAAAAAAAAAAAGAGAGAAATGTTTTATTGATGTATTCTGGTGGTAATGTGTTTTTCTACAGTATACATCCTCATACACAATCTTCTTAAGTTGCTTCTAAAAGTTCTGAATCCTGAAATGAAAATGTGGTAACATAAAAAAACAAGCATGTTTTCACAGTTTATTTACTTGCTTTATTAAGTCCTTTTTAACTGCTTAAGTATTTGTACTTCGGTTTAGTGTACAGGGTTGTGTGACCAAGGATTTTCTTCTAGTTACAGCAAAAAAAAGCTAAAAGAAAACTGAATTAGAATTTTTAAAAAAGTAACAAAAATGACAAATAAAAAAAATAAGCAGATAAAACACAAGAAGATAACAACTGATTTCCTTTATGTCTTAAAGCACTGATAGCATTTCGGGCACTGAATTGAAATTCAACATTGATCAATAATAAGTCTCAAATTCAGTTTTTTACAAAATAATCAAGAGTAAACAAATCCAAGCGATATTTAAAACAAATACTTACTTAATAATCATATTACCTCTGCTGCAAGTAATTTATCTTTATATTATTCTGTGAAATGTTTCCCCTTACAAATTATATATTTCTTTGCTTTATTTTGCACTTTGTACTGATAATAGTAATATTTTTTGCAAATATAAATAATTCTGAAATCACTTCTTTTTACTGCACTAACTACTAATCTCTCATTCTGTTTAAATGGACAGTCTGGGATATAAAGCATAAACCATTTATTCTACTTCATCCTTAAGCAGGGAGCCATCACTAGAGCATATATATATATATTTATATTATACTGAGGGGAAAAGTAGTACATAAAAAGTAAAATGGGTTGATAAAAGATGTTCCATGCATTACGTAATGTCAGCTAACGCTAGTCAATTAGGAAAGGAATGAAAAATACAGAAAACACATTTTTTTTTCCAGAATACCCCCATCAAGTGTTAGTAAACGATATATAAAAATGAAAACAGAACCATAAAACTCTCACAACAAGTGGATGAAATAAAACAGTTTGATTCAACGGTTCTTCGTGTTGATTGGTTTAAGTACATTCCTTAGTAGATTTTTCCCCCTATGGTGTTCATGTGACGAAGTTGAAAACATCTGAATAAAATAGTGAACTGTAGGCTAATGTGCTTCCTTGCTTGGATTTACACATCACTGATGCTAAAACCATTAGGCCATAGCAACCTAGAAGATAAAGCTCACAGAACTAAGATCACGATCAACTGTTGATTCTCTTAAAGATGCAGAAGCAGAAACAGCACTTCACACGACTTCACAAAAACATCACCGAAAAATCTAAAGCGTGCTCGTTTGTCAGATTTCTTTTGCCATATTGCACTTAAAATAAAAAAGCACTGTAACAAGACTGACGTGGCAGTGATTCGATGCTAATAGTATACCTCGTGATCAGTGATGGATATTGTGCCTAGATTACTAACATGATCGTTTCACACGTGTACCCGGGTTTGACTTTGTGTACAGAGATCAAACATTTCATTTCCAGATGTACCCACACACCCAAAGATATATCAGCAAGTGCGACTTTCACACCATAGAAAACAAACATTAAATAAAACTTTTAAAAAAGAAAAAAAAATGTATACAATTTTAGAAGTTTTCAACATCGATGATTTATGAGGAGCATACACACATGTCCTAATACAAAATGATATTAATTAATTCCCCACCTGTGTGTAAGCTAAAGTCCAGCAGTGATGATATGTAAACAAGACTGACAGGGTAGAGAAGTTGTAAAGGTGGGGTTTGGATAAAGCAGACACTCAGTGGCCATTTAACATGAAGTCCCTTAGACTGAGCTGCGCTGCTCTGGATGCCTCGTTAACTGTAACACAGTAAAACATACGTTATGGTCACACTGAGAAAAATGTTCGAGCCATGTTTGGATTAAATACTTTCTATACAAAGACATAGAAAATATATCCACATACACACATACAGTACAGACTGGAGCAAAAGGCTGGATCCACAGGCATTGTTCCTTATGTGAGATTTTATATTTTCTTTTAATTTGAGGCAGCTAACAACAGAAGATGCCAATTAGTACTGTTTACTAAAAGTTGAAATGGAAATCCTTGGCCACAATGACCAAAGGTATTTTTGAGGTACATTTGGCATGCGGCAGCCAAGGGGCAAAAGAAACACTGCATGTTAATATAAAAGAATAGAATCAAGAAGTACAAGGGGTGTTCAAGTCAAACCAGGACAAACAAGGAACAGCCGTTCCACTGGCTGAATGTTCATGGGAACGACTGAAGTGGATTCACTCAGCTAGGATTATCATCTGTGGATGCATGGCTTTCTTTAAAACCTTTTGCATTAAAAGAGTCATCACCGCACTCTGCTCGAAGACTTCTATAAACCTCAATTGATTTAACACTTTCATTCACAAGAAATTTCGAGTCCCAGTTTGACTTGAACGTGCCTTAAAAAAATTGGGAATTAAATGTGACACGTCAGTAAAGAAACTTAAGCTGAAAAAAGGAAATGCATCTTATTAATTATTAGACTATAATCACTTACTGCACATATAAGTTATGATAAGTTGTAGTTTGGAGAGACAGTTTTCAGTTTGTGGTGTAAAATAGTACAGACATGTCTAGTGTAGATGCTTGGATTTTCTAACAGGTGGCTTTGTCTGTCGGTTCAGCAAATCCGGTCCTGCTGGTTAATGTTAACTAATTGTAGTAACATTTATGTTTCAGGGAAATGAGTGATCTTAAACTTGTCAACTGAGCTCGCGTTTTATTCAGCCATTGTTAGAACATAAGAAAGCTGATCAGCCAATGATACTTAAAATGTTCTGGGAGTTCCGGCTTTAACACCAAAAGGGTCTATATACTGTACATACAGTATAAGGGTCTATATACACATGTACAGTACCAGTCAGAAGTTTGAACATATCTTCTAATTCTATGGTCTTTGCTAATTTTCATTTCATTCTACATTGTAAAACAGTCTAAAGCTAATCTGAGGTGCTGTACATTGATGATCTCTGAGGTAATAATAATACCAATAACAACGGCCTACTGTATGTGTTATTTCATAGATTTGAAATCTCCAGTATTGTTCTAAAATGTAGAAAATAAATCACTAAAATAAATAAATAATTGAATTAAAAGGCAGGAGTAAACATTTGACTGGCACTATATCTTCATACAGACACATACGCAATACTCATCCACTCACACTCACTTGTTGGGCACGGTTGGCGAGCCTGAGCGGTGGAAGTGAATATTCTGCCACTTGCTGTCACGGCGATGCCACACCCGAGTCTCCTCTGACTGCATGGTGCGAGGCATGTTGTTAGCATCGATGTACTGCGTGAGTCTGATGTAGGCTATGCAGGCAGCATCTTCTCCCAGCAGGTGCACGTGAGGATTCAGCAAGATGGTATGGACAGCACGCCTGTGGCTTTTGGAGAGGGCTGAAGCCAGGAGAAAAATCGAAAAAACAAAAACAAAAGGATACCGAGCTATCATCATTGGGCTCTAAACTAGAACAATGATAAAACAAGAGAAAATTCTAAATGGCAAATCTTTTGTTATCATAAGCAAGGTAGTGAAAGTAAACCAGTCACATGAAGATAGTTGAATTCTTTAGCAACTGGTTTGTCCTGGTCAGAGTTGGAATTGTGATATAACTGAACAGCAAGCTGTGGTAAAACTCTGTGTGTACACAAACTTATAGAGTCTAGTATAATATATTTTCCTAAGAAATTCTCCCAAATACTTAAGAAATTACACTTTTTACTCAAGTTCTTGCTGATAGTTTCACCTGTTACGCCAGAAAAAGACCTACTGAAAATAAAACTCTTGAGCTGGTTAACCAAGACTTGCTAACTTAACACACTGTGACTGTTTTTAACAAACACTACAGGTGACTTTTTGAACTCAACGGTACTTTGCTTTGGCTTTTCAACTAATCACTGAAAGCTTACAGTTCTCAAAGTAGAACCTGTGGAAGTCTGTTCCCTCCACCAGGTTCCCCAAAGCCTCAGGTTCAAAAGAGGTCAGTCCGGGATCACAGATCTTGCTGTCAATCAAACAGAGCACAAAAACTCTTTTACTACATGAAGAGACTGTAATGTACTTGAGATTTAACCAAAATGAATGCACTCACGTATAGGCTTCAAAATCTCCATTGTTGATGGCCTCAATCAGCTGCTCGGTCACTTTGATAATCTCCTGCTTCCGTGCTGAAAACAAGTGACACGTTGGTGAGAAAAATTTTAAATGCCTTTTAGGTGTGGGTTTAAAAATGTTATTAAAAAAATAATTATAATAATAAATGAAATCAGACATAGCAATGAATGTAAGGTCGAATCATGAAAATGGGGCTTTCAAGTCAAAAGGGGACTTTTAATTGTCCAGAACACACAGTTATGAGAGAAAAATTACCTTTATTATATATAATACTATATACCTGTATATTATATACTATATATCCCTCTGCTACACTAATGCACTTATCCCATCATTTCACAAATATTGCTTAGATATTAGAAAGATAATAAGCTTTCTTATTACAGAAGCATATTTGGACTGTCTGTTTCACGTTTAAAACACTGGCTCCCAGGAACTCCTTTAATGACTTATGAAAATGGCTTGAAGCAAGGTCAGGACTGTATGGCAGTGGATGGACGGGATGTGGCAATAACTCCCAGCTGTTATTCAAGGATTGTGTGTACAGTTCCCACAGACAGATGCGGCTCTCTGGCTAGTTGGCGAGAAGTTATCTATTGGTTTTAACATCATTCACGGATGTATGGCCTTCTTTGCCCTATTCAAATGTTTTTTTTTTCCTGCGACGAAAAGTTTCATCACCGTACTGTTTTTGAAGTCTTCTGCAACTGTCAACTGGATTTATGCCATTTACAAGAAATTTCATCACAAGCCTGGGTTTTACATGAACGCCCCTCATATATACATACATTCACACACACAACAAAATGGACAGGTTTTATGCTTTTAATTCTTAAATATATTAATAGTGCATATATTAATCATGACTTTTATATTCATTATGGGTCCATTAATATAAATGAGGTTCTGTATTAGTACCAATTATTTGAGAATTATTTAATAAATAATTATGAGTGTGGATCAAATTAGGTCATAACAGGGTGATGTACAATAGGTAAAATTAAGAATAAATGCAAGGTAAAAGATACAACTCCAAAATGTAAAATCATACTAAAATACTACATTAGACATAGTTAATCATGCAGTGTTCGAGAGTTTGCAACATGGTGGCCATACAGTACTTTGTGTCATCATAAAATATGTGTCTCTGCTCAACTCAAAAATGGTTGCTGTGCGACTTGACTCACGGCTCATACATGGGGCATGACTTAAATCTAGGCAAATGCCTCAGATTTGCACATTCAAAAACAACCAGTAGATGTCTATTGTACACTCAGTGTGCAGGAAAATGCATTCAATCGTACAGTGTTCCTCCATGCATAGGGGACTAAATTATTAATTTTGCAAGACCTTCTGCTACAAAGTGTTATTTGCCCAGAGTTATGTATGGAACCTTTTATTAAACCTAATGCAAAAGCACCTAATGTGAATGTGCGTTAACAAAAGATAGTCATAGATACGTAGACATAGAACATCAACAATGTTTGTAAAAGACTTTAGACTTTTTGGATCAGCACTAATATCAGCACTAAAGAACCAATCAAATCTTGCAAAGGTCTTATTGGTAGAGATTTGAAAATGAATACAAGTTCAGCATTTAGTGTAAACCTTACCTGACAGTAAACACACTAATGTGTTCAGCAGAGTCGTGAATCGTTGGTAGACTCTCTATTCGATTTAATTATTGGCTATTGCAATTTTCGATTTGATTCCATCAGGCAGCTATATTTCTTAAAGTATTAAAAATGCTAAATTATAACACTACATGCTGTTATTTAACAAACACTGAAATGCAGTGTAACTGGTGGTGGTGGTGTTTTAAACATCATATCCCATAGAAAGAAATAATCTTGTTTTCCTGACCCACATAGGTGGGTCCAGTAGGTGGCAGTATTGCACCAACCACCCATGAATTCAAACGAAGACGCAATTTTAAAAACAAAAACAAGAAACTGACCAATAGAATTGAGTAAATTGCATAATCGATTAAATTGCACAGCTCTAATACACAGTACACTAGTCTGTAGATGGTGTGATTTTGACTTCCACCAGCAGAGGGCACTGTTCAATTGAGATTTTAGATTATGCCTAAAATGCATGACCAGAAAAGAAACTGCTAAACATTGAGACTTAATAAGCGGTGGTGGAAAAACCCCGAAACAATAAAACAACTCAATATAAACTTGTTTTACGCTTACACGCTTTCAATATGATCATAAAATGTTTGGGAACATTTTTAATTGACCGTAAACCCAGAATACAAATTTCAAAAATAAAGACGGTTACGAATGACTGTTACTCCAAATATATTGTTTGTTTGTGCTTGAGTTGTGTGAATTCTTGCCCTCGTTTCTGTGCCACTTACACTGGGTGGTGATGTGTTTGTGAAGAGGTTGAGGCTGTTTAAGTTGGGGCTCGAGGTTAAAACACTGACCACAACTTTCTACAGAGTTCGTGGTGAGAGACAACAGAAAGGCAGACAGGAAGACTAAGAAATACACAACCAGGAGCAGTTTGAGTGTGTGGCTACAGCACGCCTCTGTGCTAGTGAGGTAGCAGACAAAAGACGACGAGGTAGAGCAGGAAGATGAAGAACGGGAGGAAGAGCGCCTGCGCTTGTAGGTTCTAGAAGCATCCAGCAGGGGGTGCACTTGTCAGTGGAATGAGGACTGAGAAGGTGACGTATGGGGTTGTGGTAGAAAGGTGTATGGAGAGTGGATATAGATTTGCATATAATTTGTACATGCAGTGAAGGTGAAGGGATAAAACAACAGTAAAAGTGTGGGGAGAAAGAAAATAAACAGTCAAAAGCATTTAAATGCGTGGAAATGCATTTCGATATAAATAAATACAGACATTCATGTAGGTTTCCTCCAAAGAATTTGGTGACAACACCAAAAATCAGAAGGAACAGTGTGGCGAACAAAAATGCAAAAAGCTTAAGGAAAGTTTTGCATACATGGCTTCATACGATCAGAGCTTGTATCCTTTAGAATGTCTATGTTGAAGAGGTTGTTCCAACATTTTGACTTTCCAACTGACGTCCAGTGCTTTGGCGCATGTGAGTGTGTTGAATGCACCCGAGTTGAGCGACTCCGGTTGGTTTAAATGCTTATGAACAGGCATTTTATTTGTAGGTGTTTTAATACTGGATCTTTCCTGGACATAGAGGATTCGACGGCAGGAGCAGAGTGTTGAATCTGCCTCAAGTCAAAACACTCCCCATGTTATCTTATTACCTCATTTTCTCCCAATCTGCTCATTTGGCTCGAAGTTGATGGTGACAGTGAGAACATCTTTCCACATGGTTTCTTTAGGGGGAGGGGAAGGGCTGGAGCAAAGCACCGTCTCTTTTCTTCCACATACACAAGCTCACTTACAGCCACTAATTATTTGGCTGATTGATAGGGGGAAGAGCGATGCCATTCTTTCACACTCTTGGACATGGATATGTGTTGCATTGTTGCAATCTCCTTTTGTGCTGCATCACTTGGGAGCTGAAATCCAACCTGGCATATTTTTCCCTGTCATTTGGTCAACATGAGAAGGTTATATTTAACCTCTATTCACTACTGGACAACACAAGGTGATTTTGCAGAATAAACCAATTATTTTTCATATATAATCCGCTGCTACATCAATGCACTTATCCCAGAGTTTTACTTGTGCTTGGATACCATCAAGGTAGAAAGTTCTCTCAGATCGTCTGAAACGCTGGCTTCCTTTAATGGCCAAACATGTGAAAGTTACTCGGAGAAAGGTCAGGACTGTACAAGGGATGTGGCAATAACTCCCGGCTGAGTTCCTGTAAGTTCAAGTGGTTGTTTCTGAATGAGTGTGTACAGTTCCCACAGACAGATGCGTCTCTTCCTCAAGCTGGAGACAAGTTATCTGTTGATTTTCAAGGATCAGGCGTTCTCTTGGCTGGGAACCATCGCAGTGGGCTCCGAGCCACCTCAGCCGGATTCATCGTTTACAGATGGCTAAGAGACTCATCACGGGAGAGTGCGCCTTTGTTCGTGAGAAATTTCATCACAAGGCCCAAGTAACTCACCAGATAATCCTTCACTGAGAATAAGACAGACATCAGACCATAGGAGACATCAATCCCAGGACTGAAGATAAGTCATTCACGTGGCTCTCTTTTGCTGGGAAACCATCAATTCTTGAATGAATTTCAGTGTTGCAACCATGTTGGCAGAGCAAAGATTAATTTCCAAACTCTGCCAGAGACAAAACCCGTTGTTCCAAATATTTGAAATCTTTTTCACTCTCCTGTGAAAAGACCGGGCTGCAACCATCAGCAGACAGTAATTGCTTCGTGGGACAGCAGACTGCACAGACAATGCACAGTAATGAGCCGACAGATTAATGCCCTATGAATATCATTTACTCCTATACACAAACACACACACAGAAAATTGCTGCTTGTGGCTGATTATCAATGCTCCGTCTCATAATGACTGCAGGAGCAAAGAAAGAAAAACAAAAAGTATCAGACAGGGAATTGGATAAGGACTGAATAGGGAACGCTTCCCTGTAAATAAGCAGCGGTAAACCTTGTGTCTCTTTAATAATCACATTTATAATAATGAGAAGCAGTGATATGCTTTCAGTATGCCTGCCATTCATGATGCACCTACACAGAGGGGCACAAATAATTTCATTTAATTATCTTTTATGAGGTTAAATGCTTAAGTTGCGAAGTTAAACACCGCACTTAACCATGATGCAAAGCATTTATACAGATACAGTAAAGTAAAAGCCATCAGCAAACTGGCTTTGTAGACAGTTAAATAGAAATCACCTTGAATATTAATACTACTACAATGTTAAATAGTTAAAACTCAAATTGCAAAATACACTCAATCAGTCAGTGTAATTCATTTTTGCACAAAGGAGATGATGGCTAACCATAATAATGTGTGATCACTGCCAAAATACATCAATGGTGACCTAATAAATAAATAAACTGGGCTGATGACAGGGAAATTAATGTCTTTGCTGGATATGAAATTGAGCGAACACAATGAAAATCTGAAACTCCACCCTGATAACTCAAGTGTGGAAGTGTGTATCATGTGAAACTGACTATACCTTTCACATCCTCATCTTCTATGGTAGTGTTGGCACTCTCAGAGGATTCCTGAAGAGGAACAGAATATGAATTTAACATGGATACATGTAATGTAAATTAACACAATCATACCCAGGCATATTTTAAAATATCATGTTCACATACTGTACTGTATACTTCAGTGTCCCTGAAGCTATTCTTCCTTGTATCATTAGGAAATGTGCAGAGACTTGTTTTATTAATCCCCAAACATATTAACCTCCCCTTCAAACAGCTCCCACACTTACTGTAGAAGGATTTCCCTATGAGCCATGCCACAAAATACACACCCCATGCATAAAAAAAATAAAGCATAAAGATATGCAGAGAATGTGCTGAAAGGTTCCTGCGCTACGTCTTCACACGCACAAGAAAACACCACAGCTTGTAACACACAGGCATGCACAGCATTCACTACAGAGTAGTGGATGAAATTTTTCGAGATGACATCTGGAGCGATGTCGTATATCGAAGAATCGGCTTGTTCTGCTCAGCGGCTTCAAGGCATTTAAGGCAAGATGTCTCATCAGCCATTAAAGTCAATGAAATCAGCGATATCTTAACGTAAAATACACGACGGAGCAAGCTTGATCCTAGCAAACCTGTTTATATACATAATACCTTGTTTCCATCAGTTGGATTGTGGATAACGGTAGTTTGAGGCTCCTGATTATGAAGTGCAAAGGGAAAAGGAAGACATTCAAGAGGATCAGAAAGACAGACTTTGAGAAATTTCATTCTTGTACACAGAGTGAAAGAGTAAAGCTCAGCAAGCATTGCTTTGTTCTGCTTGGAAATTGAGAACTTTTTTTTTTTATTCATCATGAATATGCTTGAAATGTTAATTACAAAAAGAACCCATTCACACATGACTCAAAATTACATTAACAGCTATTTACCAGCCATTAAAAAAGTCATTTAAAAAAATATCACCAAAGCAGACATTTTTAGCGGCATCAAAATTCAGTATGCTTGATGGTCTTTAGGAAAATAAGATTAGAGCAGAAGAATATTAAGAAAACATGATGTTAAAATAAAGAAAGATTGATACTGGATGATTTTTAGGAACTGATTTAGGGTTGAGGTGCCGTGTGACAGGTGTAGCAGCCAATTAACTGCTCAAATGCGATCCATGAGATCCCAAACTGATCAGATCCAAAACTGATCTATTAGAGTTAGAATTAAATTAAACCATCTAAGATTTTAGTCTAAACTATTTATGTTGTCCAGTCCAGCCAATTCAAACAAGATGCAATCTCTACAATCATCTAATTCGTTTGCCTTTTAGGCTACAAAGTATGACGGGCAAATGATATTAAAAGCATGCTAATAATGCTAAGGAACTACAGATCAGGACCTGGCATTACATAAATATCTCCCCCCAAAAAAAATTTACATCTCACCCGTGAGAGCATATCTAATTTAAGGAATATCACGCAAGAGGGAGTGCTGTTGAGCTGAATATCGGCACAGCTGTAATGCGCTCACAGACACAAGGGCCTCATACAGTAACAGCACTCGCGCATGAAATTGCTCAATTTAGAGATGCTATTATTACAGGTAATATACACATAGTAGGGAATTTATGTAGAGTTCGTCTGTGTATTTTATTGTTGAATAAATATTGACAAAAATCATCTTAATGAGATCATTTGTCCAATTATTTGGTGGTAAATACTAGATAAACATGTTTGAATACAAACTGGTACAGTACATTTAATAGTTAAATATCACAGTTTAAATGGCAATATATGTCAAAATAATCACAATGTGATTTTTGGATCAAATTGTGCAGCCCTACTTAATACACAGTAACTATGAAAGATTCCAGTTTAACTTAGCTCAGTGGAACTGCAGAAGCTTTGAAATGCATTTTTGCACAGAACGATGGTTGAGAATTCTGACCCCGATTACTTACATTGTACTCCCGTTCTAGGTGACAAACAGGAACATTTAAAACAGCCAAGACCTATCGTAATGTACTTACACGCACCTCGATTTTGATTCATGACAGATGCGGAAAAAAAAATAGAAGTATCCCAAGTTACTGTAAGTACAAAGCACTAAAAAGACTGACATCTAGTGAGTACTGCTAACTGGAGCATTGCAAGAAGGAGAAAAATGACATGAACTAACAGAAGTTGTTTAACCTACTGTAAATGAACCACACTAAATAAACTTGACAAAAAGCTCTCTGTTTGTGGTTGTCCCAAGTCACTGGACTGTAAGTACTGGAGGACGGTTGGAACCACACCATGATAAATAAAAAAAAAAATAAAAAAAAAAGCAGGCTAATGATTAAAAATCCCTGCCCTTTAAGAAAATAAATGATAAACAGCATTAACACATCATCTGCTCAGTTTCTTATAGAGATGGAAGTTTGTAAGTGCAGTATACAGGCCACACAAAAAAATGCAAGAATACACAACGACAACACGACAGCAACAATAACAACAGCAAAAACCACAAAAATACAGTATACTATATATTTAAACACCACAGCTAAATCATAACCATAAACATTAAGTCAAAATGACAAGGGCATTACTTACTGAATGTCACATGCACATTGTTGATTGGCTACTGAGAACCAGCGTAAGGTGGAATGTTTCAAATAAGTGGAACTATGAACCGAAATATACAGTATTTACTGATGTTATTATAAGCATATAAATAAATGCTTATTTTTTTAATCAGTGGTGAAATTCACATAATGCAACATTAGACATGATTTAAACTTCCTTAATAAGAAACAATGCTTGCCTATAATAATAATAATAATAATAATAATAATAATAATAATAATAATAATAATATAAGCAGCTTTAAATTAAATTATTTGGGTATTTATTTTTCTCAGCCAGTCCAATCAACAATGTGTATATAATGTTCAATAAGGACCCAAGATTTCTGTTAATACTGACTAGTTTTTTTTTTTGTTTTTTTTTCGCATTGGTTAGCTTGTTGTGATTTCTGATTCGGGTTTGTTCATATGTTTTGCATTATGGTCAACTGTAATTGAATCAACACAACTAAGCAGTTCCACCTTCAAGTGTAATAATTTGTTAGCGAGTAAACAGTGGCTCAAAATGTCTGGAGTTCCAACAACATCATTGATCGAGAGCATGAGAGCAGTACGGAATAGTGATTTTAGCTAATTGAATATTCTCATTTTGAAATGTGTATGCTCTTTCAACGATACTATTTAAATGCATTTAACGTTTTTTTAACCCGGCCTTTCTTTTTAAATAATTTAGCTCTCCTTTGACAGATGTGCCACTGATTATTACACAAGAAAGAGATGAAATGCTCAAACAAAGGCAGAAAACAAGAGGTATAATGAGATCAGAGACACACAGACAGAGAGAGTACCAGAGCAGGAGAGGGGACTGCCTCTTTAGGGCTGGTGACTACGTTGCCTTTGTTGTTGATCTAAAAAGGGGAATGGACAAAAACAAGACACGCAAAGCTGTCCAATGAGGAAACAGGAAATGGTGCGACCCATTCTGCATTTGTGCAATGTCTGAAGCTTTTGGTCAATAAGCAGTATGTACAGAAGCTGCTTAAAACATGGACAAAAAATTATGACCAATGTGAGGTGAACTAATAAGACCCCCAAACTGAGAATAACAATTTGCCATACCAAAAGGTTATTCATGTAAGAAGGTTATTGTTAACCATCACTAAATGAAATGTCTGACTACATGACCATTAAAAAATGTTTTTAGAAGACGATTTTATATACACTGTATATTATACACTGTATACTGTATATACACACATATACACTGTATATACATACTGTACACACACACAGGTGCATCTCAATAAATTAGAATATCATCGAAAAGTTTATTCTCATTATATAAATTCATTACACACAGACTGATATCTTTATAGATCTCTTTAATTTGGATGATTATGACTTACAGCTTACTTACAGCTAATGAAAACCCAAAACTCAGTATCTCAGAAAATGTAAATATTGTGAAATAGTTGAATAACGGACACCTGTGGTGTCAGACTCTAATCAGCTAATTAACTCAAAACACCTACAAAGGTTTCCATTCCTTTAAATGGTCTCTCAGTCTGGTTCAGTAGGCTGGCTGTTCACAGAGTGCTGTATCCAAGCATATCAAGTCAAGTCAAGTCAAGTCAATTTTATTTATATAGCGCTTTTAACAATTGACATTGTCGCAAAGCAGCTTTACACAATAAAAAGAAGTAAGTCTGTATGCAATGTGTATGAATCAAAATGATAAGATTGTCCCTGATGAGCAAGCCGAGGGCGACGGTGGCAAGGAAAAACTCCCTGGGATGGTAATAGGAAGAAACCTTGAGAGGAACCAGACTCAACAGGGAACCCATCCTCATCTGGGTGATAACGGATAGCAGGGATTGATCAACTTAATAATGTGTACTGGAAGTTCAGTATCAATGAAAAGTTGAATGCAGAGAAAAAAAAAAGTGGTACAAAGGGATAACTGCAGCCTTAAGAAAATTGTGAAACAAAGCCCATTCAAGAATTTGGGGGAGATTCACAAGGAGTGGACTGTAGCTGGAGTCAGTGCTTCAAGGGCCACCATGCACAGAAGTATCCAGGACATGCAGGATCCACTCTTGAACCAGAGACAACCTCAGAGGCTTCTAACGTGAGCACAAAAAGAACTAGACTGTTGCTCAGTGGGCCAAAGGCCTCTTTTCAGATTTAAGTAAATTTTGCATTTCATTTGGAAATCAAGGTGCCAGAGTCTAAATCGCCTCCATGACACGCCGCACTGCTGCAGTAATTCATCCAAAAGGGAGCCCTGACCAAGGATTGGGTGCTGTACACGTTTATACTTTTCAGTAGTTCAAATGAAAATTTTATTTGTCACGTACACAGTCATATATGATATGCAGTCTGATATGCAGTGAAATGCTTAAATGACCGTCTTTGACCTTAAAAATAAATAAATAAATAAATAAAAATAAGGATTATTAATAGGAAATAAATATGAAATTAAATAAGAAATTAAATAGAAAATAACCTTAGCTAAGAAAACAAAAATATATCTGTAGAAGATAAGACAGAATATATAGAAAAAGATTAAAAAAAAACCCAGCTGTACAAATATGGAAGGGGGAGGGGGGGCGGTTGCAAATATGCATGAAAGTGTCTTATGTGAAAGTGTCTTACGTGCAACTTGCAAAAAAATAAAAAATTATATATATACATGTCCAACATTTTTCTGCTAAAAATCTTTATTGGTAATATTCTAATTTTATGAGATAATCATTTTGACCCAAAATTCAGTATGATCAAAGTCTGTGTGTAATGAATCTACATTATATAATATAGGACTTTCACATTTTAAATTTAATTACTATAAAATCACCTTTTCGATGATATTCGAATTTATTGAGATGTACTGTACGAGTGTATATAATCTCAGATTTTAGTTTATAGTCAGGATGTTGAGAAAGTCAGAACTCTAAGATTATAGTCAGAACTCGGATTATACTGTAGGCATAACTCTGACATTAAAGTCAGGATGTCTTAAAGAAAGATTTTTGAAATTAAAGTCAGAACTCTTTTTTCTATCCTCTTCTATACATCTATGACATACAGTAAAAGGGATGAAAAACGGGAAACTGAAAAACAAAATGTTCTTATAAATGATTTCGGTAATTTCCAATACAGAGCAAAGAAACCAGACTACATTGTGGGAACTGTTTTTCTTCTTACTACAATACA
>JAAGKR010002700.1:0-13380 GCA_011419295.1 Clarias macrocephalus
AGCCAAGGTAGGGAGAAAAATAGATCAGAACCTGAAATGGTTTATAACAGCTTAAAATAAAAACATTCAGCTTAAACAATGTTCTGATAGGAACCGTACTGTATGTGTGATTATTGTCCATGGCAGCAAACATGGGCAGTAAGCATACAATTACATACATATTACTGATTACCCATGAATAAGTGCTACGGTCGTACTATGGTGTGTACCCCTTCGATGAATACCGCAGTGGCTTGAGCAAAGCCCTTAACTCTATCTTTTCCAGGGGTCGCTGCACCCTGGCGGACCCTCTGCTCTGACAGTACCCTGGTATATGTTCCATAGTGCCATACTATGAATCATGGAGGAACCATGTATCATACTCTAGTACATGTGCTGTACCATTGTACCAAAGTACAAATCACCATGGTAGAAACTTGTACCATGGAGTGGTGCATGTACTACTGTACTGTATATAAGCAAATAAGTACCATGAAATGTCAAAAACACTATTATATACCATTGTAAAAGTTATGTTTTTTCCCCTCTGTGATTAATACTTTGTATTCTACTTTGAGTGTACTCTACAGAAATGGTTTTAAAAATATATCTATTAAAATAAAATAAAAACCTTGTAAATAAATGGAATAAATAAACAAACAATGGTAATTACAGGTTACAGTATTGGCATAACATCATGGGGAAAATCAGAAAATCTACCTGCTTGGGTAAAAATGGCAGACTGTACACTTGACATGGAAAAGCATCTATCTGGTCTTTGAAAACTTGCTTTTGCTACGTAAGCACTCAGTCAGTCATTCCAGCATGCCTTGAGGTCCTGCACCAGTATCTCATTGCATGCAGCATCTTTCCGTTTCGTCCAAAAAAATCTGCTGATGTGACTCTCGCAAAATATAGTGGTATTATATTTATGGATTCCCTAGAGTCCTGGGTAGCATTCCTCTACAACTATGCAGTTATATGCACCAAAAGACCCATAAAAACCATGATAATTTCCTTAAGAGCAGTGTTTATACGGCCACCTGAAACCTACACAGGCACTTCACGACAACTGGAATAATTATGCGGAAAAATGCACAAAGACGTAATTAAATGGGATTATTTATTGCTTAGGTTATTTTCTTATTAACAGAACTGTGATTTTTGTTGACAAAAGGTTGTGCTCCTGTATGACTATGTCGGCTGTTGTAACAACTGATTTTGTACTGTATGTTAATGTACAAACCTTAATTGATGATACACATAAATCTGATCACAGCATTACGAAATTAAATATGTACATATAAAAAACAACTGTAAACGTGGTGTGTCTGTACATTGAAGATATTAAGTAATAGAACACATTAAGATTTAAAAACGAGTAAAAACTACCGGTGTATTTGGCCGAGCTTGAGGTAACATACTGTATAGGCTTTGCTTCATCACACTCGGCCCACGGGAAGAGAAGATATGCTACTTTAAATTTAAAAGGAAAACGCCTTTATAACATAAAAAATCATTAGTTCATCTCAAAATTCGATACATACTCGAGTGTGCAATTGACATATACTTAATAAATGCAATCTCACACCTTCATTAAAACCTTTAATTCATTCCAAAAAATAAAAAATAAAATTATTTTTTACGTGCTGATGAGTCTGCAATTCAATTTCACACGTGGGAACATTTAGTATTAATATATACAGTATGCAAGGGCTGTACCGAAAGTAATGCAAAAGTGGGCATAACTTTTTTTATTAACTGACATAGGGCATTGAAATTGCATAATGTTGGTAGAGTAACTCCTCTATGCAAAAGTATTAGTCAACGTATTCTCCATCACAAGTTATGCATTTGCCCCACCATTGAATCCATCTCTTCAATTCTCTCTGGAAATTCCCACTGATGGTCTCTCACTGCATGGTTTGTATTCAGTGCTGGTTTCAGCTTATATAAACTTCTACATCCATACTGTATGTGCACAGTGCTCTTGTCCTTGGTGTCATCTCAGTTAACATGTAGTGCAGACAGAGACCATCTATATAGGGCAGTGATAGCTCAGAGGGTTAAGGAGTTACCTCCTCCTCCTACCCTTAACTGAGTTACTCACCGGAAGGTTGCTGTTTCGATCCCCAGCTCCACCAGGTTGCCATTGTTGGGCCCTTATACCCATCTGCTCCAGGGGAGCCGTATCATGGCTGACCCTGCGCTCTGACCCCAGTTACAGTGGGATATGCAAAGAAAGCATTTCTCTGTAATGTATATACTGTATGACAAATAAATGCTACACTGTTACACTGGGACTAACCTGTAGATTTTTGAATGCTTGGTTTGTGTAATTGTCCCTTTTGCGTTGTACATAATTTTACTCAAACAGGGTCAATTACAACCTACTCCAAACTGATAAAACCACATACAGTATTTACATTGCTTTTCTGACCACTGCTATTAAGAAGCTGTATGAACTTTACCTTCACATCGTGGAAAGGCATGATCCCAGGTGCGCGTTGTACCGTGTTGGCAGGTGAGAATGGATTGACCCATTAGTTGATACCCTGGGTAACACTCAAAGGAGATGGACTGGCCTACATTGTACCCAGCACCCACCACCACTCCATGGTGAAAGGGCTCAGGGTCTGAACATTCTTGGAGCTCATAGGCTAAGACAGAAAGACAAGTAGACAGAAAAACCAATCTCAGAAGTCCATCAAAAAACACAGCTTGTCAAAGTACAAGATTGGACTGGTGCGCCTATAATAATGTTTTTGTGATTGCACTCCAGATCGATACGAGCTGTGGCTCCCTACACAGTAGATATCTACTTTTGATAAACCGAATGGGCTGACTGTACAGGAAGTTTAATGCCTTTTCAGAAGTACAAGCCAGTCCATCATTTTCACAAGGCTGAGCCGGAGAGGAGGGTAACTGAGGCTTTTAAATAACATTGCATACTGGTAACGAACCAGGTCAGGCAAAGATTACATAAAACAACAGCTGGAACTCTTACGGACGGCACGCTCGCACACTTTACTTAACAAAATTTAGGGTCACTCAGTGGATCGTCGCATCCGCGTGCATATCTGAATTATCTTTAATAGCAGTCCTTAAAGACATTTTCCGAAAGGCATAGCCTGATGCCTGCGACCCTGCACACCCACCACAGCCAATTTCATTTTGAAATGTCAAATGCTCAAGAACATATGCAGGGGTAAGAGACAAACCAGGGATAAAAATCTGACTAAGGAAATGGATTTCAATGGATCAAAGCATCTTTAGTGAGCAATAAGCCATGCGCTGAATATGAAGTCTGATTTATATGATGATGTTCACATAATTATGTAAATATTGATAGCGCTTTTCAATTCTGCAAATGTTTATTCGGTCACGATTACGGTTGCACTTTCTAAGATAAAGTTTCATTTTACAGTAATACTTATAAGCTGTGAATATACAGTATAATCGACAGAAGCAGTTAATTTTTTTTTAACAGCTTTACATAATGAGTCTGTTTATAGGATGTTTCTGTAAATGACTGATCGACTAGGAATACAAATAACAAAAGCATTCAATTAATTTCTTTTGTTGGAATGTTCTGCATGCTGTTGACTACAGTGATGAATTGTAACATTTGTAACGCTGTTTGTGTTGATGAAGTACTGCTATAAATATTCTACCCTTGGCTTTTTTAGAGTCAGACATACAGATTTATGCTTTTTAACGTATGATGATTTACACTCGAACGAACTCGGAGCTCGAGACGTTCACACGTTCTTACCCTGATAATCAAACCGGAATCCTGGTTTGTTCTGGGAATGATCACTATGGAAATACACTGTGGTTTCATGGGAAGTGGTTAGAAGAGATGTCGGGACATCCTGCCCACTGAATCGGCCAATCACGGTGCTAGTGTCAAAAGGGCCGTTCCTGATCTCCAGAAAGTCATGGTTGGCCTCAGTTGAAAAATTCAGAATCTGTATGTGGGCCCCTGTAAAAAAATAATAAAACACACACACAAGATGCAACAAATAGTAATAATTAGCACTTTCTTACGACTAGATTCAGAGTTCCTCTCTTGTGCAATATTGCTGAGAATGCTAATTTAAAAGCAATTTTATTTTTGTTTCATATTGTCCTATTTTAGAAAGGACTCTCTTCTCTGCTTAAAATTCTAGCCTTTAACTCAAGAAGCACAGCTTCATGCTGGCAACACAGCATTGTTCAATAATCAATTTAATAAAAAACACCCCTGATGTGTGTGTCGACGGGGGAGACTTCAGACATCGAACTGTGCATTTGTGGTTTCAGGTATGTTGGGTAGACCCAACGTTATTATTACTTATAAAAACGCATGCATTTAAACACTACTGGAATATGTTAATGATATTGCAAAAATGTAGAACTCACAAAATGGGCGTATTCTCACTCACTCATCGTCTATACCGCTTTATCCTGTATTCAGGGTCGCGGAGCCTATCCCAGGAGACTTAGGGCACGAGGCAGGGTACACCCTGCCAATCCATCACACAGCACACATACATACACACACTCATTCACATGTGAACATGCAAACTCGAACCTGGCCGAGAATCAAACCTGGGCCCTGGAGGCTGCCATGTGCATATGATTTATGATTTACAAAATAATAATAACATAACATGTGATCACATGCTATTTCTACACCTATGTGACCCATTTTTAAATGTTTTGATCAGTCATGTTTGTATCGGCCAGGCGGCACGGTTGCTTAGTGGTTAGCAATGTTGCCTTGCACCAGCAGGGTCCGGGTTCGCTTCTTGGCCGGGTTCGATTCTCCAAATTGAGTATGTGGGTGTGTGTATGTGTATGTGTGTACTCTGTAATGGATTGGCACCCTGACCAGGATGTACCGCGCCTCATGCCCTAAGTCTCCTGGAATAGGCTCCAGCCCCACTTGTAACTCTGTTTACAGGATAAAGTAGTATAGCCAGTGAGTGAGTGAGATGTTTGTATAGGTGTGTAAAATTAAATTTAACTCAATTCGTCATATCTCCAAGGTTGTGTTGAAAGAATTATATCCCTCTCTATATTGCACAATCCTGACCCACATATATTAAATATAGTAATGGAAAATTACCCACAATGCTGTTCGACTACCTGCTGATAGTCATTGACCATATAATTATAACTGCAGCACATTCTGCAACATTGAATCCACTGTTTGCAGTCTGGACTGATTCTAATGATGGTGAACGCTGCTGGAAAGCAGTGAGTGCAAAAGGAGCTTTTGTGCATTTGTTTTACCAACTAACTGTGAAACATGACCATTATCCATTATGGTTGAGAATGCAATTAATTTCTTCTCCGTAAACAGATAGGCAGATACAGATATTTAAATATTTTCCAAAGGGGTTGCCATGGTCGAGTCCTTATCCATACCATAGCCGACTGGTAGGTAGATCCTCCAGGTGCAGTCGCTGTTGCTAGGGTAGTTTCCAGGGAAACCAGGACTCAGGATGGTTCCTTCCATGTCCTCCCTGATCCCACCACACTGTGCTGCAGAAACAGAGTACAATGCAGTAAAAAAGAATATGCAAAAAGTTACACTTCCAAAACATTTACAGGTACAAGACCAGTCTGATTTTGTGCTGTGTTAGCCTTCGTTAAATCCATGAAGTTTCTTCATTTGTTCTAGCTGACCTTTCCCACACCTAGAGTCCCACACCTTCTCACACTCTTCTTGTAGTGCTCCATGTCTAACCCGTTGACGGATTCCAGCATCACTGTGATTAAAGCCTTGGCAAGGCTCTGTGAATACAACCCATGATACCTCACGGAGAACAGAAAGGCTCAAACTGTTCCGCATGTCTGGACAATCAGAAGCTCTCAGGAAAATGCTTATGCTGGTGTGAGCTATGACTCTCTCCAGTAGTTCTGCCAATTGTAGCGTGAGACGGAACTAATTAGTACCGAGTAGGTCACAGCCATTACTCATGTTTGTCAAAAGCCATGCATCGCAATTGTGACATGGCATTCATGTTCCCTCTTCACTCTATCTTTAACACGGCACACACACGCATATTCTTTCATGAAGCGTATTGAAACTGTATCTATTCTATAGCAGTCGTGGTTAGAGTAGCGTTTACTATTGCACAATGCCTTGATGTTGTTACTGCGGTGTAAGAAGGACCCACCTGAGAGCTGACAGATAGATGAGTGGCCTTGAGGGCTCTTTTAATGACATGCCTGCCACTATGGAGCAGAAGACTTATAAAATACTGGAACGGTTCCATTTGAATCAGACAGATGGCAGCAAAAGCAATAAACTCCTTACTATCAGAAGACATGGATATGCCAGGACAAACCTGTTTGCATGAAGGTTTTATTGCAGGAGCCTCTATTTATCAATCCAAGGGAAATCATAGGTATCCGGGTATTTAGAAGAGATTAAACAGCGTTTTCAGTGCATTGTGTTAAGCTGCCCTGTAACGCAGCATGAGCAGCATTTGAAAAATTTGTGATTGTCACGCTTCATATACTGCATAGGTAAGGTAATGGAAGAATTTGTGTAGTTGTCATGTGATAGGAAACAACTGGCTATTGAGTTAGGAAAAAAAATGTGGGAAAAAACAGGAATCATTATAGCTCAGATTACTGTGCAAAATACTGCGGTATCTTGGCAAATGGAATTAATCCCCAAATTCTTAAGGCGAAAATTCGTATTGCAAATCACATTTTCCCATAGAAAATAATGTAAATGCAGATAATCCGTTCCAACCACCCAAAATATTACCAATATAACTAATTTCCAAGACTATAAATCATATAAAAACAATAAAACCTGCTCATAAAACTGCTCTTAAAACTGAAATTGACACCCTTTTGGTCTTGCCACCGTCCTTGATGACATTCTTATGACCCGTGTTGCTATGTCTTAACTAATTCTTGCACAAAATGTCAAAAAAAAAAAGGTAAACTTGCTTTGTGTTTAGAGCCCTCAAACTGTGGCTTAGGGAATTCAAACATCCAGTAAGTTAATGAAAAGGTGCATACCAATGCAGAGTGGTGGAGGATAATTCCAGCGCCGGACTGTTCCTGGCATGCAGGTGATATGTGACACTCCCTGCCAAGAAAATCACATCATTGACAATGAATCAATATTATAATTTGTTGATCGATCCATTTGTTTTATGAATCCCTGCTCACTTTTTCAGTGCTGTAATTCATGTCTCGTTCAGAATGCACTTTAAAAAGAGCTTTGATCTGTTGTTTTGGCCATAGCGAAAAGAAAAGAAAAAAAAAGAAGAAGAAGCGAGCCTCAAAGTGAGCCTCAAAGTCAAGCCCTCAAAACATCCCATTATTGCACAGCAGTTCAGAAATGCTTCTCTTGAGTGGTTATGTATCGAGTTGTAAACACTTATCTGGCTCACCTGTAAAGTATATCCAGGATCACACTGGAAGGACACGACATTGTTCATCTGTAAGCGCTCTCCCACTTTGAAACCGTTCATAGGGATAACTGGTTCAGGACAGCTTGTGAGGGACACCGCTGGAAGACGAAAGAAAGACATGATATGCATGAAAGTATTTCCTTATAGCATTCATTCCTGTTGTGTAATAAATTAACTTGAGTGAGAATCTGATTTAAATTCCATATTATTACATCAGTGGACTCAAAGAAATGATTACCAGCACACACAGTCTAACACACACACACACACACACACACACACACACACACACACACACACACACACACACACACACACACACACAGACTAGGTAACAATATAGATTTTGTTCTATTGATTTTTTTCCGGCTGATCATTAGACACTACAAAAATATGCCACCTGATAATATAAGACCTGACTTCACTTAAATAGATCAGTGGAAAATTGGTGCACATGACAATCCATTGGATAATGTGATAAATCTAACATCCTTAAAAGTGCATTCAGACATACACCAATCAGCCATAATATTAAAACCACCTGCCCGATATTGCGGAAGTCCCCATTCTGTACTAAAACAGCTCTGAAGCATCATGGACATGGACACTCTGATTTTGTTCTGGGTACTAAGTCTGATACTAAGTAATTATCAGTAGATAGTTTATGTCCTGGTGGAGCAGCCATGGATTTGACTTGTTTGTCCGACAGATCCTGGACCAGAAATCTGGACGCCAATTAAACAACTAATTTAATATTCAATATTTTTACGATATACAAGACAGCACTGACTAAAGTATTAAGACAACATATGTCATGTATATGTTGTAGTTCTCCCTGTGCACAAAACAGGTGGTGTCAGTAATTAGCTCCAGCCTATTTGGCTGAAAAGTTGTGCTAAATAAAATCGGCTGGTATAGTCGATGGCGGCACAGTGTTGCCTTGCGCCTCCAGATCTTGGGTTTGATTCCCACGCCGGGTCTGGGTGCATGGAGTTTGCATGCTTTCCCTGTTGCAAGGGTTCTCCAGTTTCCTCCCACAGTCCAAAGACATGCAGGTTAGGCTAATTGGCGTTCCCAAATTGTAGCGTCCCTAAACCTGTAGTGTGAATGTTGAACTACAGAAGTTTCTACTGTAGATGGATAGATGGTATAGTCAATGCATAAAATAAACATGTCATAGGACTTTTATAATGTCAGGATATCCACCTCTGCATGTGTTAAATTTCTATACAGTACATAATCTTCAGGAAGAAATCAAGGCAGTAACACAACCAATATAAGCAAGTACTGTAACACCAGAGTTCTGTAGATGTCTTTTTAATTCTATGTCCAGTCAAATCCAGCAGGTTTTCAAGAATAATGGACTTTATACTAAATATTTAAATTTTACTTTTGTAATGGGTTTGGACACATGACCATCACACCCAAATGTGCTTGTTGAACAGCCCTTACCAGATTAAGTCCCAGTTTTTTTTGTTATAAGTTGTTCACTGACAACTGAGTTGACATCAGGGCTTATTGTAATGCTACAGTACATCATACAATGACATTCTATACAGTTGAATAGAAGTATCCAACTTTGTGCCATAAATTGTTGCAGTGATGTGATGGTCTGGTGTCCATACGGTGTACTTTCTATACTGAATAAAACAGCATTGAAGGTACAGAATGCGCTCTGCTCTTACTCTTGTACTCCAGCCTGAAGCCAGCCGCTGACACACTGATGTCGGAAAAGAAATGTAGGTACAGCTGGTTGGATGTGCTGTTCAAAAGTGCTGGCACAGAGGTTCCTAGAGAGAATGGAGAGTAAAAGATATGCTTGATGTTAGAGCAGGATTCGCATTTAAAGCATTGCCTTTAAATGGTAAGAAAATTTTATTTACTACTGCAAACATTAACACAGCAAGCATTTATCATGTTCATCTGAAGTGATTTAAGAATACAATCCAGGCTTATATATCAGAATGAAGAACCTCCGAGCCAGGAGTAGATCTGGGATATAAAATCAGTCGTAGGATTTGAGCTCAATAAAAGTGAGACATCGGTGCCTCTCCTGTTATGACAAACAGGAATCTATTCTTAAATTAAAAGTACAGATAGAACCATTTAAATATTTGCTTGTTTCATGGTTTATATGTCTATAACAGGAGTTTGCAGACTTTTTGTAGGCACATACTCCTTTAAGTGAAACCTAAATTCCCTGAAAACCCCCAAACTGGGACTTCTGATAAAATTTCTGATGTTTAAAGAAGACTTCAAGCATAATACGGTGATGAGACTCTTGATGAGTCTTGAAAGACACCAGATAACATCGTTAACGTTCGGAAGAGACGCATCTGGCTATGTACACAGAATCATTCACAAACAACACTTATTTTTAGGAACTTAGCTGGGAGTTATTGCCACATCCCCCATACAGTCCTGACCTCGTGCCAAGCAAGGTCCGCTTTATAGGGACATTAAAGGAGTTCCTGGGAGGCCAGCGTTTCAGTCATAAGGCAGGAAGTTCGATCATGGCTCTGGCGTACTGAGAACACTTTCTACCTCAGTAATGCTATCTAAGCACCAGTGAAACACTAGTGAAAACTTAGTGTAGCCGGGGATTATATAGAGAAATAAAGGTAGTTTTTACTCCCATTACTGTGTTCTGTAATTCTATAATCAAAAGTCCCAGTCTGAATTGAACAGCGCTTGTATTTTAGAAAACATGTATGTAAATATACTTAATTCCAGCCATAGAACTATTCTAACACTGTTCACAGACAGAATACATCAGATCAGTAAAGCAAGTCAACAGAAAGACATTAACTATAGGCTTAAGTTTGAAGATTTTATTTAAATAATCAATTAAATGACCAGTCAATTTTTTTAAAGTTCTCAATGAATAACATAATTTTGATAATAATAATAATAATAATAATAATAATAATAATAATAATAATAATAATAATAATAATGGATTATCATTTTCATCAGCGTAACTAATTTAAATATATCACCCCCCTCTGGCTATTTGTTATGAACTCCTAAGAGTCCTGGAAACCTGCTGTGAAAACCACTGGTGTAAATGGCCTCATTCTGTGCTACTTGAAAGCATTTAACACACATGCACACCTATTTACACAAAGTCAGCTTTGTGCTTTTTGAAATCGTGTTACAAATTGTTCAGGCCGAAAGAAAATCCCAACCCGAGAAAAACCGAGTTCATCCCCTCCAGTGCCTCGAGGCTGCCTGAAGACACTCTCTATGTGAAGTACAGAAGGTGTCAATCTGATTACCACCCCTTTGTTTTTCTTAAGACTGCAGTCTTTTTTCTTTCTATCTTTTTTTTTTTTTTTAATAGCAGATGTATTATTCACACTGTTCTCTAGGGCACGTTTAACATTTGTCCAAGGTTGTATTCAATTTAAACAAAACCTAAAAACCTAAAAATTCCAAAGCCTGTAAATCATAACGGTATTTATAGCTATATTTTATATGCATACAGAACAGCTTTTTACTTTATATTTAAAAAATGGTAAATAGTTATCATTAAATCCAGTCCTGATCTAGTTCAGATGGGAGCTGTTCATGTTTTTCTACGTTTTGTTGGGTTTCACACTCATCTTAAAATGATGAGACCATTTTCAGGTCTCTCCAGAGATGATTCTTAGGTCCAGGCCTTTCACTTCCAGGAGTGGTTCAGAAGTCACTTCTGAGTTTTACTTCTGGCATGCTTCAGGTTGTTGTTTTGCTAAAACATAAACTGTCGCCCCAGTCTGAGACCCTGAGTACTCAGGAGAAGATTCTCACTCAGGATAGCATTTTATTTTTCTGCATCCATTTTCCCCGCTATACTGACTGGGACTGAATAATCTCATAGTAACAGTCACACAGGAAAAACCTCTCCATGGCATGATGCTCCCACCACCGTGTTTGACTGTTGGTTTTAATAAGCCTTTTTAATGCGCAGTGCCTGCTTTTCTGATTCCAAATACTTTGGCCTTTGTGCGATCGGACCAGAGTACTTTGTTTCTCATGGTGTAAGAATCCTTCAATAGATTTTGGAAAACTTTTTAGTGAGGAATGGTTACTTTAACACCTTACTGTATATGAACAGTACCTTTCAGACTACTGTATGTCCAATGAATTCAAATAGGCACAGTTGGAAGAATCTCAACTAAGGATGCATCAGCGTTTAATTGCAAGTGACCTACAAGGGTCTGAGTACTTATAAAATTGGATATTTCAGTTTCAAAAATGAATTAAAAACCATTTTAAGAAACATGACCAAATGTGGAAAAATTGAAAGGGTCTGATTTTTTTCAGCTGGCACTTTATATTTAAATAAGTGAGTGCCACATTAAGTACTGCTTTGTGTACCGGCTTACTTATTGTAATAAGTAATAATCATTAGTTTACCATATTTCATAGTTTACAGAATTCTCAAATCTAGCTAGTCAAAGGTTGTTGATTTATTTTCCATAGCACTACAGATCAGACACGAAACATCAGACAGCAACTGTCTAAGAGAACGCAAGCGAATGGAAATAAGTTTGGGGTTTATGGACAAAGAGTACAAAAAGGCTTTGCAAGGATATGAAGAAAAAGCATGGTGCACATAGAAAAACATCAGCTAATTATATGACAGTTGAACACACTCGGGAGACAGGATTACAACCAAAAAAGGGCGGATGGAAGAATCTATTTTTTTAACGCATTCTCTATGGTTAACTGTGGCTAAAATGTACATGACACATTTTAAACATGTTAAAAAGTGCAATTGTTCCCTTTATTATTATATGAATATCAATATATGACAATGAAGTTTGGAAGGAGAAAAAAATGTTGAGATGTTGGTTAAAAAAAAAAAAAATCAGTATCAATGTTGGAAAAGAGTCGAATCGTGTTAAACTAAATATTCTTCTACAATATCACGTTTGTATTTTTCTTCCTTTAACAATGCTGTAACTTTTTATTGTTTGTGATCTTCATCTCTTAGATATGAGCACACAAACATTCATCATTGTTCTAACTACATGTCTTTCCGATTAGTTTCACTGTATTTACCGAGTACTTAAATTCAGTTCCTGAATATTAAATCTTTAGATGAATAACTTCTTATAATATACTTCTTATAATACTTCTCTTAGGCTTTAAAAGGTTTTCAAACTAAATTTGAATTTTAGTAGTTTCACTGACAGCTGGTGTCATCTAAAAATACAAAAGTTATATTTAAACTACTGTAGGATATTGCAACCTACTATAAATTTGGAACAAACTGTTATTTCACTTTAACTAAAAAATAAACAGAAAGAAGAGGATGTGGATGATGATCTGCACCAACCTTAAATCAGGCAATATTAAATAAACCAGAGTGTTAAAATAGCAGCCTACCCGAGAAGCTCCCCAGCATGGCGTCAGTGTTGTCGCCCCCGTCAAACACCTCCAGCGAATCCCAGTTCTGCTCGGTCACAAAGCTGATCACCTGGATCTGCCGGAGACAATAGAGAACACATTCAGGTTCCGTTAGCATGGAGCATCAGCTAATTGGAGGGTGACTCACAGCTCTCAGTGTGCAGCCTAAAAGTTTTTGGGTGAAATGACAGACAGATACCTTTAAGCCTCATACCGAGTGCTCTTGAAATCTAAAAACAGATTCCCTCTTCTTCCTGCACTGCATAACCTCGAAAGAAGCCTTTTTTCACTCACTGAACTGTCAATGAGCAGCCCAGCAAATATTTTGGCAGGCATCTATTTTCACCTCATCCTCAAAATGAGTAAAAAAAAAAACCTTGACTGTCACAATGGCGTTGCTGTTACTATCTCTGGGATATTGTCAGGTTTTATCGGTCTGTAGTACGATGCTTTGTTGATTTGTGCTAGCTTTAAATGTGAGGAGCTCAATATCCAGAGCATGGGAAAATTCACAAATTTTATTATAGGCTTCGGACATATTTATTTTTCTTCTTCACTGGGGGGGGGGGGGGGGGGG